>VRYO01000254.1:327734-346070 GCA_009812075.1 Sialia sialis
GCAGATCTGAAATTCCTTCATGATTTCCACTGCTGACCGTTCTCACTTCTAAGAATTTCGAGGGACAGTTGAATACTGAGAAATGGGATTGCAATGGTGATGAAAATTAAAGCAAAAATAAAATAATAAAAAAAATTAGAATTAGATGCAGTACCTTCCAAAGAGCCTTGAAGAGCTCTGGAACAGATGCTGATCTTTGCCTTGAGGTTCACAGGGCTGAGTTCAGCATCTGTTGGTGACTCAGAGATTAGAATGCTGTGTTTGTGTTTGGATTATCTGTGCAAACACATCCGGGTGACTGTCCTGGGATTAATCTGACATTTGTGTGCTATCACCTCATTGTTATCTGCTCCTCACAGGCTTTCTTGGCAGTTCCAGAACCACCTCCCCCATTCAGCTGAGGAAGGGGAATAAGAAAGTGGAAAAGGTCAGATCTGAAGTGATCTTCAGCATGTGCTCAACATTGACATACAAAAATTAATGGAATTACTGCAACCCTAAGAGCTAAAGGACAAAGCTCTCTCTCCTTTGGGGTGCAGCCACAATTTGTGTCTGATTCTTCTCCCAGCTGCGTAAGACAGTCACAGAACAAGGGGGAAGAGTTTTAAACTAAAAGAGGAAGATTTAGATCCGATATTAGGAAGAAATTGTTCTCTGTGAGGGTGGCAAGCCCTGGCACAGAGCAGCTGTGGCTGCCCCTGGATCCCTGGAAGTGTCCCAAGGCCAGGCTGGATGGGGCTTGGAGCAATCTGGAACAGTGAAAAGTGTCCCTGCCAAGGCAGGGGTGGAATTGGGTCATTATTAATGTCCCTTCCAACCCAGACCAGTCCAGGATTCTGTGATTCTGTGATAAGGTTTATTTCCAACTCTCCAGACTGTAGCTGAAGTTTGCTGGGACACTGGTCTTGGCTTCTCCTGCTGAAAAGTGTAGCACCACATTGCAAACACCTGCTCTTTCCACAGTGAGAAAAGTTCCAGCAGAGAAACATCTGGAGGAGCCCTGGAGGGGTTCCACCCATGGGCAGGGATGGTTCCCACCAGAGCAGTGAGATTTGGGGTGCTGGAGAGCACAGCCTGAGACATCAGTGCAGACTGGAACTCCTGATAGAAACACATTTTCATCTAAAGCTGCATGTAGAGAAATGCCCCAGCTCAGCACATCTCTTCCCAGTACCAAAGAACTCCAAATGGCAGGAAGTTCTTCTCAGAGAACGTAGGGAAAGTCCCATCTGAGAACTCTCCCAAAGATGCCAGAGGGAGCTGCTCACATCAGGGTCAGAATCTGAATTACAGTAGTTTCACGAATATAAGCCGCACCTTTTTCATTGAAGAATCCAGCCTGCCCCAGTGGTGTGGCTTATAATCATGAAATTACTGTACCTCTGCTGTTTCTTTCCTATAAAAGTTCCCAGTGGGACCCACTGGTTTTTACCACCAACATCAGCAGCCACTTTCCAGAGGCACCAATTATCACTTCATTCCACTCTTTTACAAGGCAAAACAGAGAATCTGAAAAAAAAGCAGTTTATGAAATTCACAACAATAAGTTTTAATTTACTGCATTAGTTTCTCCTCATTTGGTTCCAGAGAGGACAATGTGATTCCAGGAATGTTTGGGCCAAAAGTTTCAATGCCACTGAAAGCTTAATCCTTAGAAAACATTGGAAGATGAACTTTGACTGTATAGAACTTTAAATAAAAATAGCATTTTTACTAATGTATTCTTCCCAAGTGCCTGCTTCTTCCTAGCATGTTTCCCATCCCAATACTGTTTTTGCAGCTGGCAAATGACACTGCCAATGAGTCTTTATGTTCAATGTTATTTAATATATTCCCATCAGAAAGCTATTTTTACTGTACAATTTCAATATCTTCTTGAAGTGTCTTGCATGTAATGTTCATATTTTAATTTACTTTTCTTTCCCATAGGATAAGTAAATAGAGATTCAAACAACAATATTGAACCAATTTAGGTTTGTTTGCTGAGAGAAGGGATCTTATAGAATGAAAAATTGCTTTGTTTTACTGAAAATAAAAGGAAAAATGCAACTTTTTCAGGCAGTTATCCTGGAGGTAATGGATAGACCACCTTCCTAATGGGACATTTGCATTTCATTTTCTAGGTTTGGGGAAATAACATGGGCAAAAATCATGATAAATAGGGGGTGGAATGTTCTCAGAATCCTGTCCCATCCATAGAACAACCACTTTGACAGGTACAACCTTCAGCTTGAGGGAAACACCAGCCTGGCCCAGGGCTCAGGATTGGGACCCTATCATTGGGACTCTTTTATCAGGACCCTATTTATTTTATTTTTGAGGAGCAAATATCAGTTATCCAGGTTTGCCCAGGACAGATCTCATCACACCAGAATATACAGTCCCTTCCTGCTGTACTCTGAAATAATAATAATTAATACAAATCCTCTGGTCCTTCTCTCGGACTGAGAAAATTTTTATTCACACACAACCAGTATAAAAATACTGTGACCTCTTTAACAATCTTCAAGCCAATACTTTCTGCTGAATTGGAAAAATAATCTTATGTGGCTACAGAAATAATGTTTGTGTTTTATCAGTGCTGTTCCCGCCAAAGGCTGGATTATCTGTTTCACATCCATTTAAACACAGGAAGGTTATAACGGGGCAGACAGCAATCTGGGCTTTATTGGCTGGGAAAACTGACCTCATAAATCTGATTTGCTACATCTGTCCTTTGGGCTGTCTGCATGTATGCCCATGCATCCACTTGGCCATGTGCCTGCTCAGTGGTGGATCAGCTTCTGTGGCTACTGCTCAGAGGATTTTCCATCTCCTGCTCCCTGCTGCAAAAATAAATACACTGAGGGAAGTGCAGAAAGGAAGATGTGTTTATTGGGGCTTGGAGGTGCTTAAGAGAGACAAGATATTCTTGGAGGAATGCTCAGGAAAACATTGAAACCACCCAGAGCAATGTTGATTGTGCATTTCTGGCAGCAGACAGGGATGTTGGTCCCACTGGCACAGGGTGCCCAGAGCAGCTGTGGCTGCCCCTGGATCCCTGGAAGTGTCCAAGGCCAGGCTGGATGGGGCTTGGAGCAATCTGGGACAGTGAAAAGTGTCCCTGCCATGGCAGGGGTGGAATTGGGTCATCATTAATGCCCCTTCCAACCCAGACCAGTCCAGGATTCTGTGATTCTGTGATAAGGTTTATTTCCAACTCCCCAGACTGTAGCTGAAGTTTGCTGGGACACTGGTCTTGGCTTCTCCTGCTGAAAAGTGTAGCACCACATTGCAAACACCTGCTCTTTCCACAGTGAGAAAAGTTCCAGCAGAGAAACATCTGGAGGAGCCCTGGAGGGGTTCCACCCATGGGCAGGGATGGTTCCCACCAGAGCAGTGAGATTTGGGGTGCTGGAGAGCACAGCCTGAGACATCAGTGCAGAGCTGGAATTCCTGATAGAAACACAGTTCCCATTGCCTTTAACCACCAACAAGAGCAGCCACTTTCCAGGGGCACCAATTTTCACTTCTTTCCATGTTTTACATGGCAGAACAGGACGATCTTTAAGGTCCTTCCAACCCAAACCAGTCTGGGATCCTTCACGGTTCTGTGATCCCCTGTGAGGACACAGCAGAGGGTGAATGCAGCTGATCCTTACACCAGGCTGCAGCTCATCCTGCACACCAAATATCAACTCCCACATCAGCAGCAAAACCTTGTGCCTGTCACCTGAACAGCACATGCCAAACTTGCTCTTTCCATGGAGATAAAAGTCCAGCAGAGACACAGCTGGAGGAGCCATGGAATGGTTCTGGGTTGTAAGGGAATTTAAAGCTCATCCTGTTGCATTTCCACACCCTTCCCACATCAACACCAACACCAAAAATTGTTATCTGCCACCTGAACCCAGCCAAAACCGCTGAAATTTCAATGAGACCAAGCTGTGAGTAGGGACTGAAGGGTCAGAACAGACCCTGTGTGACCCCAGGCTGGGTGTTGCAAACATTCCAGGTGCAGGGATGTGCAGAGCTGCCTTTCCTGCAGTGCAGGGTTCCAGTTTCATCACCTGGGACACGTTGGGATGCTGTGCAGCACAGGCAGAGCCCCTGCAGTGAATTGTCTGAAGGAACCACCACCAATCCCTTCCTCTCCTCTTCCCCAGACTTTCCATGAGCAGGACTCCCCATTCAGCCTTACAGAGTTTTCCACCAGCAAACCAGTCTAATACTGCTCACGAGTAAAAGAAAGAATAAAAAAGAGCATATTTTGCTCTTTGCCTTTGTCTATTTAAATAGAGGTCCAGGTACCAATCATAGAATTGTTAAGGTTGGAAAAGGTCATGATTGGCAGTTTTTGAAACAGCTCATTCAAGGTCAAGAATGTTTTTGCTCCTTTCTGTTCTCTTCCCCTCATATCAAGGACCTTTGATGTAAAACTTCAGAGGTGCTGCTATTATGTTCTACATAAAAAGTGAAATATATAAGTAGGAAGAAATTAAAAATTAAATATTGTCATTTTAGAACATTTCCCTCCTGCCTTAGGGTTTTCTTTTTTGATAGACCCACAGGTAATTTAAAGATTGATAAACATTTCTGTTCCAAATGCCTGATGTAGTTGCTAAATGCAAGAACAGTAGCAAAATATATTACAAAATATTTTAAAATTATAAATATATGTAAACTCCAAGCAGGCTGGCTTGGAATCTGATCTGATTTCTGCTTGTTCAGGCTCTGTTGTTTAACTTCATAGTGGAAGAACAGAGGATTAAACCCCAGATTAGCCTCCATTCTCTGTCTGGATTTGGCAGTCCAGCTGTTTAGAAGGAAAGCAAAGAGGAATAGGCTCAGGCTATTGATCCAATTTTCTGCTCTGTGCTGAGAGGACACAGCAGCCTGAGCTGATTTTAGAATGATTCCACTTCCCAACAGTTCTTCTCATAGTGCAGGATAAGATAAGAAGATCATGGGAACAGCAGCTGATAGACTAATCCACTCATTGATTTCTGTTCCCTGCTTACTCCCTGTGTTTTAATTGAATTTTGTGGTTCAGCATTGGTTTCAGCCCCTGCTTTCCGAGTCAACCAGAGTACAAAGTAAAGCAATGGGAAAAATCAAATTCTTGAATTTTGTCCAAATGGAATTGGACAAAAATAGACTCAAAGATTCTCATTGCAAATTGGACTCTGGAATGAAGGTTGTGTTGGGGGGTTTTTTGTTGTTCTGGTTTGGGTTGTCTCCTTTTCACTCAGCTCTCGCTTGCAACAAGGCCAATGTGAAAAGGAGAATGCTGGGAAAGAGATATTTTCTTGTTCCCAGCAAGCAGGTTAAAAAATTGAGGGAGCTGGAGGTTTTGAAGAACTCACTTTTGACACAGAAGTCACAGCAGAAACTTAGCAGACGGGGACAAGTTGCTGTCAGTCACCTCTTACACAAATACTTCCTTTGCCAGCCGTGCTCCAGTTCAGTTTGCTGGCTCTCATCAATGCTCTAAGTGCTAATAATTCAACTGCTGGACATCCAGAGGCATCACAGTGTGCAACAGAATTCTAAAAGAAAGGGAGTAATTTAAAAATAGAGATGAATAGTTCCCTTGACTGCAGCACCAGGCAGTGTTTCCATGCCCTGCCTGCCCTGTGCTTCAGACAAATTACAGATTTTCCCACCACCTTGAGGTGTCCTGGATCCCTCTTTTCTTCTGCTTTACCTGGACAAAGCCCTCTAAGAACTTAGGAGCTGAGATTGACAAATATGGGTGATGATTTGTTTGATCACTTACAGCCAAGATTGTGGATGGTGATTTCAACATCTCCTTATTCCCCAGCATCCCATGCAAACTGCAGGGAATGTTTGCCCCTTCCTTGTTAGCAGAGCTGTCTCAAAGCCTGGTGCCAGTCCCAAAGGACACTGTGCTGTGCTCAAGTGGCAGAGGAACCCACAGGCCATGTTCTTTTAGTTTGGAGGACAGATGTCTGCTAAGAAAGGCAGGAGCCTCTCTTTGAAATGGAGAATATAAAACTCCCTCCCTCCAAATTATTATAATTTTGAAATCAAGGGATTCTTAGGCAAAGATATAGGAGATAGGAATAACAGTTCTTTACTAAGAAAATGGAAATAGAAATACAATACTACAAAGAAACAAACCTCAAACACTGACAGAGTCAGAATCCAACCTCACACCGCGTCAGGCAGGGTGCTGGTAGCAGTGCCATTAAATGGTGGCTGCATCCTCTACAGTGACAGATGTGGTTCCATTTAATTAAATGGTGACTAAAGTCTTCTTGCAGTGACAGATGTAGTTCAGTTGAAGCAGTGGTCTTGGAGAAGGGTGCAGTTTTCCTCTGAAGATTCAGTGATGATGTGGAAAAGTCTGATTTTCCTCTGGAGTCCAGGGGGAATACAGCTACCTTAGTGTTCAAAAACCTCTGGTTTTATTTTGGTAAGAAATGTTGGGTAAGAAACGTTGCTCCTCGCTGGAGCAACTTTTAATTGGATAAAGTAATTTTATCAGTCCCACAGGGGAACTCAATGGCCATTAGCACAAGATAACTTTCTGCAGGAAGGATGGTTGTGAAAAGATAAAGAACAATGCCTCACCTGGTTTATAAAATATGGCCATGAACAGGAGATGTCCCATGTAGATAAAGAACACTGCCCCAGCTGGTTTCAATAGATGGCCCATTAGCAGGAGATATCTCCCACAGAGATCAGGATCACTGCCCCCACCCTCAAGAGATGATGATAGAATAGATAGATACCTTTTATCACATCCTGTATTGTAACCTAAGACACACGTGTAAACAGAAAATCCAGAATGGAAAAAGGAAAAGCACATGCACAATACAGTTTTTCCCACTGACCAAAATGTTATAAAATTACTCAACTTCCACAAAAGAGCTGCAGGTATAAAATTAGTATTAGACTCAAAGAATAAGGGAGGTATTCTTTGAATATCCTGTAAATTCCCCTGCACTTCCAGAACTCCTGAGCAGTTGTTCTTTACAGGAAAGCAGAAAACATGTATTACCTGAGATTTCCAAGTGTCACTTCTGCTCTTAATGCAGATACACTTAAAATTCCCAGGTTAATTCCCAAGCAGAATTATTTACCCATGTGACAACTTGAATTTGGAAAGACCCAGATTTTGGAAAGGCTTCTAGAGCGACACATGCAACATAAAATTGTCTTTGCTTTCCTGAAAAGAACAGAATGAAGAGGACAGCCCAAAATACCGACTGTCCCTAATGAAGAACAGCTTCAGGACATGACGTGGTGCTGTGCTTCCAAGGAATCCCAGCACAGTGAGGAGAAGGTGCCAAGGCACAGCAGCATGGCAGGAGCTCCTGCAGAGCCAAGCCCCCAATAGATCATGGGCAGACAGGCAAGAGCCAGGCGTGATGCTCCCTACGAGGAGCTGCACGGCCCCTGTGCCACCCAGGGCACTGCCAGAGCCCAGGGACACGGAGGTGAGCTCCAAAAACACGAGCAGTGCCACCATCCCAGCTCCTTTTTATGGCAATGAATGCTCCAGGCTCATCTGCTCAATGTTTGGGAAGTGCACTGCACGAAGGAAAGAAGGAATAGGCTTGATCTCCAGGTTAGAGGCAGTAACTGGTTTGGGGACCAGGAGCCCAGTCTGTCCTGGTTTGGAGATTAGAACCACAATCAGTAACTGGTTTGGGGATTAGAAGCCCAGTTAATAACTGGTTTGAGTGTCAGAACCCCAGCTGGTAACTGGTTTGAGGATCAGAATCCCAATTAATAACTGGTTTAGCAACCATTAGCCTAGTCAGTAACTGGTTTGAGGATCAGAACCACAATTAGTAACTGGTTTGGGGACCAGGAGCCCAGTCTGTCCTGGTTTGGGGATTAGAACCCCAGCTGGTAACTGGTTTGAGGATCAGAACCCCAATTAATAATTGGTTTAGCAACCAGAAGCCCAGTTAATAACTGGTGTGAGGATCAGAACCCCAATTAGTAACTGGTTTGGGGATTAGAATCACAATTAGTGACTGGTTTGGGGACCAGGAGCCCAGTCTGTCCTGGTTTGGGGATTAGAACCACAATTAGCAACTGGTTTGAGTATCAGAAGCCCAGTCAGTAACTGGTTTGAGGATCAGAACCCCAATTAATAACTGGTTTAGCAACCAGAAGCCCAGTCAGTAACTGGTTTGAGGATCAGAACTCCAACTAGTAATTGGTTTGGGGATTAGAACCACAATTAATAACTGGTTTAGCAACTAGAAGCCCAGTCAGTAACTGGTTTGGGGATAAGAACCCCATTTAGTAACTGGTTTGGGGATCAGAACTCCAGTTAATAACCGGTTTGGGGACCAGAAGCCCAGTCTGTGACTGGTTGGTCTAACTGGGGCTTTTCCTGCCATCCGTAACGTGGGCTCAAGGTGAGCTGGCCAAAAACCTCACCCTCCCCTGCTTCCAGAACATTCTGTACTTCCCAGGCCCGAGGCAGGGCTGGAAGGACATTAACCCATTGATTCCAGGCAGGAACCACTGCAAATCCCACAGTGCCAACCCATCCCCTCCATCCCTGAGCTTCATTCCTCAAGAGCACAGAGTGAGTTTTGTTTGCTACACAACTGCATTATATAAAGCTGCTGCTGGCAATATCAAAACATATTAAAAGTTTAACTAAGACAATGTGTTTGAGAAGAATTTGCTTTCTTTGGAGCTGGAATGTCCCCATAAAAAGGCATGCTCTGTACGAGAGTGAGCTGTCCAATGATCTGCAAACGCTGCGTTGTGTCCTGGAGTAAACCCTGCTCTCCTCAAACCCAAATTGGTTTGGATTCCCTCTGTGCATGCAACTCTGGGCATTTTCAACTCATGCTGCAGCTGCATCTCTTGAACCTGCATTGGGGGTGTGATTTTCACAGGTGGAATTTGATGTCTGCTGACAAGGCCACAGAGGCTCCTCAGGACACTCCTGGGACTGGGGTGTCAAAATGTCCCTGAAATGCAAAGCTGTTCCTGTTTGCAAGGCTTGATCCACTACAATGGCTTGGCAAAAGACATACAAAGCTGTTCTCCTTATCCCAAAATTCTGCCTTTCCCTACAAGCTCACTGAAAACACTACTATTCCATTGAAAACATCATTATTGAATTGAAAACACAAATATTTCTGCAGATCTGTGCAGTGCTGGTTCCTTGTGCCTCCTCCCCACCTCACCTGGCCTCTCAGCCCTTTACCCCATCTCTGTAGCATCCCACATCTCTGCTCCAGCTGTTCCACTATTTCTCTTTAAAGCTTTGTGTTCCCCAGTCTCTCCAGTCCTTGTGGTCCCACATCAGCTCACAGGGCAGGGAAGTCCACAATACATAAAAATGAGTTGCTTGAGAGCTTCTCTTCTCTGCTGATAATTGAGGGATTTTATTTTGCAGATATTTACCCAGAAATGCAGAGGTGGGAATCAGGGTGAAGATGAGACAAAGTCTGTGATACTGAAATAAAATCCTGGTGTGTGACAGCCCTACCAGGGGCTCACTCCATGACTAGTTTTCCACCCAGCAAAACTGAAAAGCTTTGTTTTCATTCACTTTTCAATTCAGAATAATTCTCACATTCTAACTTTGCCTTTTCCTGCAGAACATTGAACACACTGAGCACTCCCACACTGGCTTGGCCCAAAGGTAGTTCTGGCCTGGAGTTCTGCCTCCAGCAGAGCCCAGAAGTGTAGAAAACAAGTGTAAGAAACAGGGCAAGTGCAAAGCAATTCACTGGTGGATGTGCCCTCCCAGTTTACTGCCTTTTTTAGTAGTAAAAACAAGTCGTAACATTGGCAGTGAGCCCCAGTGTTTTACACTTTCATTATCTCCATTGTTATACAATACAGGTCCTGGAAGATGAGTACAGTGTTAAATTCTAGAGCTTTGCTTTAAAAGCTATTATTTGCACTTCTTTTCAACCCTCCCCAGTGCCTCATTAAGATTTATCAATAGAGATTAGCAGATACTGAACAGAGAGATGATGAAGAGCAAGTTCATCCTTTGAGTCCCTGGTGTCAGGGCACCTTTTTTCAGCTACTTTAAATTGTCCCACCCTCAACAGAACCATGAAATCATGGAATGGTTTGGGTTGGAAGGCACTTTAAAGCTCATCTCATTCCACACCTTGCCCAGGATGCTCCAAGCCCTGTCCAACCTGGCCTTGGACACTTCCAGGGATGGAGAAAATTGTCAAATGCATCTCCCTCCAGGACTGATGTTAAGTTAATATTCCTAATTTCATTCAGGAAGCCCTCCTACATCCCTTGCACCTGCCCAGGTGTTCCTGGAGGGATGAGAGCTGAGTGCAGGAGCCTGGCTCAGACCCACACTGAAGGAGAGAACACTTACAAATGCCAGGACAGCTTTAATAACTCTGATATTCTGATCCTTAATGAGAGAAAGGTGGTTCCATTAGTGATGACCACCCTAAAGAAATGGGCTCCCTCCAAAACAGACAGAATCAGGTGGGAGGTGCTTGGTGGGCTGGATTTGTGTCCAGGCTGGGACAGGACCCACATGCCTGAAGAAAAGCTGCAGCTTTCCTGGGAAAGCAGAAAAGATTTTCAGTATCTGCAGAATTTACACCACCAGAAAAACAAGGGATCAGCCTCACAAAGCAATAGCACTGCTCTCTTCCACCACTGAAAAAAACCAGACATTTCACACTAAATTGATGTGAGCCTGGTCTCCATGTCTGGGCTGCTCTCCTGGTCAGGTTAAACACGCTTGGGTGTCCCCACAAAGGGGAGACCTCTCCAGGCACATTTTCCTTCTAAATTAAAATTACATTTTGAAATTACAATTGGCCTGTGACAAGAACAAAGGACAGCACAGCAGCTGGAGTGATCAGCTTGTAGGGACTTGCAAACAGGCACCAACGAGTTGGAATACACTGCTGCAGCATGGAAAAGGATTTCTTCACATGGAGAAGGGATTCCTTGGATTTTTAAATGAACATTCAGTGCAACAGATGGCTTGATGCTGTGCTCATAAAAATGGTCTTATTGGGTAACATCACTGCCTGCAAATAAATCAGGAAATATGTGAGAATCAGAAATCACCTGCACAAACCTTGGGGCACCTCTCTGAGTCCATTGCAGCTCCAGGCTCTGGAAAGGCACAGGGGTGAGGAAAGGCTCACAAAAGGGCCTGTAAAGAGATTAAAGTGATGAAAGAGCTTGTGCCTTGCGAGACTGGGGCTCCTGGGGCTGGGGAAGGAGGTGGGGCAGGTTTGCAGTGCTGGAGGTGATGGATGAGGTGGGGATGGAAGGGCTGCTCAGGAACTCTGACCCTGCTGAAACCTGGGGGCACTCACTGAGAGCAGCTCAGAACATGCACAGGGGCTTTACACAGATGGAGAACTTCTGGATATTGCTGCCAGAAAAGGTTTGGAAGCAAACTGTGCCTCAGGCAGACAAGTTCATGGACAACAGGTTCATCCAGATAGAAATGGAATTAGAGGAGGGGTGTGCCTTCAACATCTCTCCTGCAATGGCTGTGAGTAAATCTTATCTCCAGCTGTCACTTCTGGGGACAAAGTACATTTTTTATTCATTTAAATCTGCTGTAGTCACTAATGCTTATTTCTGTTCTTAAAGAAATTTGAGTAGTAGTAACAATAATAAAAAATAAGAATAGTAACAAATAATAACAGTAACAAAAATAAAAGAAAATTAAATAAAAATTTAATAATAATAATAGTAATCTAACCAAAACTCCAAGCCAAAGCAACCCAGTCGATTTCCCACAGGACACAGGCCCACAGAGCTCACGCTTCCAGGCATTGGTATGTAAAGAGTGAATAAGAGTCCTGGTTTTAATTACTGCCCTGCAACAGTGCTAGGAACAGAAAGCCATGTTTTACAGCAATTCCTAACTGTGCTTCTTCTTGGAAACACAGAGAAGGGCTGGCAAGGGAGAATCCTGCAGATGGGATTCTTTTTCAAAGTTGGAATTCAACCTAAGGAAATTAAATCTTGAATGACTGGGGGGCAATCTGGGGCTCTCCCCAAATCTTGGCCTCTCTCATGTTCACTGATTTATGGTAAAGCACAGGTAGGTGGAAAAACGGGGTAGAAATGTTTGAAGAAATTGGCTGATTTATGGTAAAGCCTGTCCTGGTAGCAGAGCCTGGACAAATCCTGCATGAACTTTAAAGCATCCAGATAATTCCTGTTATCACACAGTAATTGCTAACTCTGCCAAATTACCTTTTTAAACCTCAATTCCACAGTTTGGTGACATTTTGCTAGTTATTATTTCTGTCTCCTTTCCACAGAAGTTTTCTGTAAAACTTCCAGCAAAACCAATGCCTGAGAAGGAAGCTTTAAGCAGAGTGTTCAGACCAAAGAGCAGGAAAAGGTGTTTCATGAAAAGCCTAATTTTACCCTTAAAAAATTATATACCAGCAACTCAAATGCCAAAGTGTTTGTCCCACCCCCTCTACAAGACTGAAGCAACAAAGCAACATTCCCTGAGAGCAGCAAGTTCTCTCGTGGGGTCTGTTCTACAGCAGGAGGTCAAGGGGCACCCTGGAATGTTTTGGGGCACTCTGAAAAAAGCAGATTCTTCTGTGGGAGAATCTTTGGCCCAGTGGCCACAGTTAATGTGGTGTTGTGTACATGAATTTGCTGTCCAGGCCATGGAAGCATCCCTGGAGGACCAGCACAACCTGATCCCACAGCTGTGGCCCCAGTGCTGCTGCACATGAGGATCCAGTCCTGAAAGGAGGCAGAATTGTGCTGTGATCATATGTCATCTGCCCACTAACAGGGCAAAAAGGATCAGATTTTAATGCTCATCCCCTGCAGCTAGAAAATCCCTTAAGCAGCTGCCAACTGCCAGAGGTCATGAGCAAAACAGGATCCTACAGGCAAATTATTCCCATGGGGTCAGCAGGGCTGTGCCCCTGTGAGGAGTCCAGGCTGGGGCAGAGGGGTGGGAGAGCAGTGGGGAGAAAGGAGGGGAAGCACCAGCCCCATTTCATCCACAGAGCAGGGAAGAGTCACTCTAGGCCAGAGCTGGTGCTCCTCTCTGCTTCCCAATCCTCTGAGCAGGGAGAGGGGTGATGCTGAATCATGGATTCTCAGGGATTCTGGAATTATGGTCCCAGGTGCAGACCTCCCACAGAACACTCCCAGTTCATGCTGGCATTGGGGGAGGGAGTCCTTGAGCTGCAGAGCTCCTCTGGCAGTGCTGGCACCCCCAAAACAGGATTCCCCTGTCAGGCTGGGGGTGTTTGAAAGATTAATGCTGGCGCAGTGCTGGCAGCACAGAACCAGGCAAAAATACCCAAGCCCAGCACCGGGCAGAGATGTGTTTTGCTGGCTCGTTAAAAGCCTCTGTCAAGGAGATGAATGTGAAAGGTTCACCTGAGCAGGTGTTCTCCTTCTAAAAAAATCCATCATTGCAGCTTCTGGCCAAGGAGAGAGACCTCGAACAAAATCCACCATCAGCAAACTCTGACAAACAGCAGTGTCCAAGGGGAGCTCAGACTTCACCTAAGTCTGGCTCAGCCAAGTGCAAAAAGCTCAATCCTGGCAAAAAGCTTAGCAGCTACAAAGCAGAATTTCTTAAAAATATTCATCCTCTCACAGAAGAGCATGGAATAAACATCTGAGGGCTGATTCTGAATATCTATAGTTCCTCTAATATTTTAAATAGCATATACACTCTCATTTGATCCTCTGTGCCAATGAATAGCTCATTTGAGAATGATTCTCAAATCCCATTCCATTCCACCCCTGCCATGGGCAGGGACACCTTCACTATCCCAGGCTGCTCGAAGCCCAACCTGGC
The DNA here is from genome assembly GCA_009812075.1 of Sialia sialis. Lineage (NCBI taxonomy): Eukaryota > Metazoa > Chordata > Aves > Passeriformes > Turdidae > Sialia > Sialia sialis. The sequence continues at coordinate 341,518 of VRYO01000254.1, forward strand.
CCTGGACACTTCCAAGGATCCAGGGGCAGCCACAGCTGCTCTGGTCACCCTGTGCCAGGGACTCACCACCCCCAGAGAGAATTTCACCCTAACATCTAATCTAACCCTAACATCTAATCTAAACTCTTTCAGTTTAGAGCCATTAGAAAAAACATATATTAAATAAAGCGTGCATTGCCTGCAGAGCCTGTGCATTCCAGAAAAGAATGGTAATTGTTGTTATCTCTTCAAACTGTCAGGCCAAATCTGTGCTGAGTCTGAAGCAGAATGTGAAGTTTTTCTCAGAGCTCTCATATCTGTCTATATGTCACTGCCACTACAATTATGTTCTGTGTGTAAGAGCACTTGAACCATCACCAGACATGTTGCTTTTAGTCGGGATTTTGAGATGTTTTCGTTTAGAGTCAAAGGGTTTCTTTCTCCTGTGCAGTACAGAACCAAGCGAAAGAGAAAAGAAGGATTAGTGCAAATCACTCAGCAATGCAGCACAGATGAGTGGCTGTCTCCCTGCCTGGTTTGGATTGCAGGCTATTGGAATTGCATGTGTCCCCATCGATTTTCCAACACGCCCAAGCTGCATTCCCTATGTGGTATTGACTGAGCTCTGAAGCCATGAGGCAGAGACAGTTAAGAAAATATTTACAGGAGACTGAGTCCTACAGTAAATCAGTAATGAACTTGTTTGTCTGACCCATTTATTCATGACCCATAAGTGTGCTTCTGCTTTTTTCTGGAAATGTCTCCTCCACACACAACCCCACAGTGGTGCTGCACAAACCCAAAAGGAACACAGACCCTCAATTCTTCTATCAACTTTTTCATTTTCTGCAATGAACACAAGAAGAGAATTTCCATTGTGATCATTCCTTCCAACCTCAGCCAAACATGGGTGAGCTCCTCCAGCTGAGTCCTAAAGGTTTAATATCCCCTCTGGAGCCAGGCTGGGAGAGCTGGGGGTGCTCACCTGGAGAGGAGAAGGCTCCAGGGAGAGCTCAGAGCTCCTTGCAGTCCCTGAAGGGGATCCAGGAGAGCTGGAGAGGGACTGGGAACAAGGGATGGAGGGACAGGACACAGGGAATGGTTTCAGGGTTAGATGGGATATTGGGAATTGGGAATTGTTCCCTGGGAGGGTGGGCAGGCCCTGGCACAGGGTGCCCAGAGCAGCTGTGGCTGCCCCTGCATCCCTGGAATGTCCCAGACCAGGCTGGACATTGGTGCTTGGAGCAACCTGGGACAGTGGAAGGTGTCCCTGCCATGGCTGGATGGGTCTGGATGAGCTTTAAGGTCTTTTCCAACACAAACCACTCTGGGATTCTGTGATCTCCTTCCATTCACTTTAGCCCTGGGAACAGCTCTCAGACAAGTTTACACAAGTTAACAACGTTCTGCTTCCTGCAAATGTAGAAGTGTAAAAGCAAAATATCCTTTCAGGTAAAACAGACACTGTCTTCCACTCTGAGTGTTTAATTTGGGCTGCTTGTAACTTCCTCTCACTCACATCAAAGCACCCCCAGGACAGGAGGGGAAGAGGGTTACTTGTGATACATCTGTTCTCATGTAAAGACTTAGCATTACAAGGAAGTTTTGAATGTAATTCACATTTAAATAAGTGTTGCTGAAGAAAATAAAACTTGTTAAGCTCATCCCATCCCTTTATACTTTTACAGGATCTCTGAAAACTGTTTGATGCTCTGTGGGTCCCTTTCTCAGTGACCTGACACCTCTCTAAAGTGCCAAGATTTTATGAACAGCAGCTGCACTCGCCCATGTTGCTTCCAAACCCACAAAGATTTCACAAATAAATGAGGATTCATCAAAAGCAACATTTTTCCTCGAAGGCTGTTTCTTCTAAACCAAAAGAGCCCAGACAATTCTTCCCAAATGCCATCTCTGAGACTTTCAGCAGCGCAAAGGACACAGATTCCAGGAGGAATCCATAAAATTGTGTAACATTTTGGGTTGGAAGGGACTTTAAAGCTCATATTGTTCCATCCCTGCCATGTCAGGGACACCTTCCCTATCCCAGGCTGCTCCAAGCCCTGTCCAGCCTGGCCTTGGACACTTCCAGGGCTGGGGCAGCCACAGCTTCTCACAGGAGCTCATCCAAGAGATCATGGGAGACTTTAAATTGTAGTAGAAGCAGAGAAATACCTGGATGCAACCCAGCAGAGAATCAGGATTTATTCACCCTGTGCTCACAAGACTCTTTCTCCAGCTGCCTCTCTGATTCCTTTCCTTACTCAGCCTAACATTCCAACCCCTCACCTTGCCCCAGTGACCTGCCAGAGCAAGAGAACCCTCAGCCAGGTTTTCCTCTTTAACTCCAGCCACTGCTGAAGGGGAAGGATTCACCTGGGATCAGACATTCCTCCCTGCACTGCTGCCACATCTTCTCCAAAAGCTGAGCTGCTGTTTGTTTGGGTGACATGGGAACGTCAGAAACAGCAGACAAGCTCCTGCTCCTTCCCAGGGATCCCAGCTGTGCTGCTTCTAACCTCAGCCTTGCTAACATCAACCTTGCTAATCTCAGCCTTGTTAATCTCAGCCTTGCTAATCTCAGCCTTGCTAACATCAGCCTGCCGGGTGAGCTCAGAAGGGAGGACAAGAGAATTTGGGACAAGAGGAGGATTTCTTCAAGGCAGAAATTAGTGCTGGTGATAGAGATTAAGTACAAACACAATGTGTTGTTGATTGCTGTGTCCAAACGAGCTTTTGTGACACAGTTTTAAGAAAAAACAGGCAGGCCTTGCCAAGAATTACTCTTAGAGATGCTCAACACGAGTGTGCACTAACTTTAATGTAAAGAAAAGAAAAATACTTCCATTTTTTAGCTCTCATCTGATGCTGTTTGCTGCAGTCACAATGGGCTCTTTCCCATTTGCCAGGACCAAGTCCTAATCTGAGGATGTCCTAATGAAATGAGACAAATGCTCAGCACAAGCACAGCCTGGCAGTTCTGCCATGGACCCTGAGGCTCCAGCCAGATCCCAAGGTCAAGGTTTGCAGGCAACATTTCAAGAAACTCTCCCTGTGTAAATGAAGACACACTTTGGCCTGTGACTGCCATCATGTGCAGAAGCATTTTTCTTGGAGAAAAACAAAGCAATCTGCATAATCCTGGCAAACAGAGAGGGCAATTTCAGCACTCATGTCCAGCACTTTGTTCTGCAATTTCCTAAAGGATATTCCAGGCAGTTTTAAACGCACATCACCTCCAAGAATCAATCTAGAATGAAGCCACTTTGGCTCTGTGGGGAAGGAATTTAAGGTTTTTCTTCTGGTGCTAAAAAACATGAGGATATGGGTGCTCCAGGTTCAGAAAGTAGGACAACCCCGTGGCAAATAACTTGATTATCTCAAGGCTTCTCTGTGCCTTTACCTAGTGCCTTCCACACATCTTTTCCAAAGGATTTAAGGACCAGTCTCTCCAGCTGGCTGCCCTCTCCTGGATGGAATCAAAAAGTGTTTGATTACTTCCACTTAGATAAAATGCAGTGATCTGCTTTTAATTTTTTTTTCCCCCTTGAGTCTGTATAATCACAAAGGTTCCAGTGTGCCAGAACAAGAACTATGAAATTCTAAGGGGCTGCTTCATAATCCTCAACAGAGCTGCCAACTTTTTTGAGAGTAGAGTTCTTAGCCAAATTGCCTTATATATATACATATAACAAAGTTTTAAATTTTTACATTTCTTTCCTATATTTGCCTAAATCTCACTGTTGTTCCCTTGTAAACTAGTTAATCACTCTCCTCAAACACGCTGGAAAACATTTCCATATCTCTTTGTTGCTGAAGGTAATAAGCAGAATATTTCGTTTGGAAGGATTCTTATATAATCTTTTCCTCTGCCTCAAGTCAGGGTCAAATATTTCTTTGCTACTCTCAAGCAGTGCTTGGCTGGCCCCAGTTAAAGCCAGCTGATAATGAGGACTGCACAGTTTTTGCAGGGAACCCGGTCCACTCCTTCCCCAGTTAACCATTGCTCTTCCTACAGGTTTGTTTGCACACTCCTGAGATGAGCACAGAGCTCTGGGGGTGATTTCCTAAAGGAGCCGCTCACCAGGGAGCTGGGAGTTTCGCTCTGGGATCTTTAAATCGAGGGCAAGGATTAGGATGCAGAGTGGAAAGGCTGAGGACAAAACCCTCGCCGCGGGTTTCAGCGGCTGCCAGCGGCACGGCGGAGCCGCAGGGCTCAGTGCGCGCTCTGCGAGCGCACTCACACGAGCAGCCGCGCTTTGAAACTTTCACTGCACATCTGTGCATCCCTGCCTGCGCTCGGCAGCGAGCCAAGGGCTGAATTCCTGCGAGTCCGTGCAGCTCCCACACGTCCACAGCGCTAGGACCCAGAGGGAGCCGGCTCGCTGTGAATCAGAGCGGAGCCCCGAGCGCTGAATGAGGCTGCGGCGGCAGCGGCGATGTGAATGGCTCTGCGGGCTGAGGACAGGGGGACACGGAGCTCACAGCAGCCTGGACACCCCCTGGGCAGCGCCGAGCCCCCGGCCAGCAGCGCTCGGGCTCTGAGGTGAGTGAGCAGCGCGGCACAGCCCGGCACA
>VRYO01000254.1:347070-378899 GCA_009812075.1 Sialia sialis
GATGGATGGATGGATGGATGGATGTCTGTGCACACCGAGCACTCGCAGCGTTTGAGAGCGCGGCATGCTTTGGTGGAACCGAAATTCGCATCTGCTGGGGCAGGTTTGGCTGCACGCACATCTGGAAGGTGTTGGTGGGGCAGCTGTGGATAAACTTAAGGCTTGAAAAACATATTTAGTGAGAGCGGCTTAATCTCAGGGAAATGCAAGTGTGCTTACTCTTTTTATGCAGGTATATGGGAACTTAGTTTTATTTGCATTCTACAGCAGTTACACCTATATGAAAATTCTTCACTGGCTTTGTTCTGAATATTGAGGCTTTCTTATTTCCTTTCTTTCCTCCCCCGTGATAATTCTACTCTAGATAAAAACCCCTTTCTTTCTTTACTAATATAAATAAATCGGAATTCTGCTAAATCAAAGCGTGACTGACCCAAGGCAGGATCCTTTTAGCTTCAGACAGAGCAGTACTTCACTAGAGACCGTGTATCCTCTGGGATGTCCACTTGGAAAAGCTCACGACCTCCCTGCTGCCTGTGTGTAGTGACAGGATGGAGCTGACAATGTTTATTGATTTATAGCTGCTGATAACACTGTTTGAGCTGAGACACTGCTCACAGATAAAAACGGGGACCCCAGGCTGGGAGACAGAAGGAATTTGTGTGCTGAGAACAAAAAGTGTTTGTGCTTCGGTTCTTTCTTCACTTTAAATTCTCCTCATAAAGCTCAGGAAGTTTTAGAAAAACACCAAAAGTGAGCGTGCTTGTCAGGCTGGTTTTCCAAGTTGTCACAACTTGGAAGTTGCATTGTGACTGTTAGACAGATAATTTATGGATGTTTTCATGCATTAGAGTGTCACAATAAAGTTTTTGGGGCACTTTTATTGCTAAGCCAAACTAGAATGTGACAATTATCTGCAATAAGACAGGGAGGGAGCTGACTTGTCTGTACATTCCTGCTTGTGGCACTTCTGAGCTGTTTCAGATATTGTAGAAAACAGGCTTTGAAAATCCCCCTGCCATTTCAGGCAGTTTTGTCTGAAATTCAGGGGGTTACAACATTTTCTGCACTTCCTCATGAGGTTACAGGGATGGAATGAAAGAATCAAATATATTTGGAGAGTTCTCAAGTATGATAAGAAGGATTCGGCCTTTAAATGTATTAGTAATCATAGATATGAATCATTTTAAAACAAATCTCAGCGAGGTCTGGAGAGGAGCCCCCCGAGAGCTCTCAAGCAGAGATTTCACAGCTTGATCAGTCCCAGCCACTCACCCCGGAGGGATCTGACCCTCCCAACAAGGTGCTAGAGAAAGTAACTGTGGCTGAGTTTCCTCATCCTCATAGCTGAGCAGTGCCCCACTAAATTTGAAATGATCTTTTTAGGTGTCTTCATTTAAGTCCACTGGAGAGTTGCAATGAGCACAAGCATTGTTTATGCTAAATAAACAATTACTTCATAGGGTAACTGTGCAGCCTATGAAATAATCACGAGATATTAATTTTAAAAATTAGTTTAGAAAAATACCTAAAATATGTATTCAGATTAGCATTTTCAAGTGTAAAATATCTTTATTTAATGGGATGTCTAGAACAAGGGTCAAATAGAACGCATTACAAACTAGATTGTTTTAATCAATAGAATAAATCCCATAAATTCTATGGTTTTGCCCATATAAAGTTCCTTTAAACACAGATTCTATTAATTGGTTTTCTGTTTCCTTACAAAATGCTTTTAGGGCTAAAAAAATATTGAATGTTGAATATTATTAGCATTACTGACTTAAATTAAAGGCACGTGGAAAAAAATACTGGTAATTTTAAGAAGTTAACAGAAACTTTTGATTTTTTTCATCTACATTTTACAAACAAACTGTTGATTAAAAAAAAAAAAAAGAAAAAAAAATAGATAAAGGGTGACTAAACCCGATGGTTTCATTCCAAAAGATTCAGTGCTCTAATAGCAACAGACAGCGCTGGATTGGTGGGGTTAGAAATATTTGTCAATCCCAAATGTGAGGCCAATAAAAGCGGGGGAAACTCAACCCCTTCCAGCCCAGCTACAGCAACGCTGACCTCTGCCGGCAGCTGCTCGGGCAAAGGGTTTGTACACAGAAATATTTGTTAAATCTCATGCTATTCCCACAGAAACGGGGAGATTTATCCAAATTTATCCACCAAATTTATCTCGTGGAATGAAGGAGAAAAGCTTGTCCCAGGGCAGTGGGGTTTGGGAAGGGGCTGGAGCAGCTGGGGGAGCTGGGGAAGGGGCTCAGCCTGGAGAAAAGGGGGATCAGGGGGGATTTCTGGCTCTGCAGGGGACAGCCAGGGGGTCTGGCTGTGCTCAGGGAACAGGGACAGGAGGAGAAGGGACCCCAGGTTGTGCCAGGCGAGGGTCAGGTTGGATATCATGGAAAATTTCTCCCCTGGAAGGGTTGCCTGGTGTTGAGACAGGCTGAGGGCAGTGCTGGAGTCACCAGCATTTCCAGATGTGGCACTTGGGGGACACGGTTTGGTGGTGAGCACAGTGGTGCTGTGTTAACGTGGGGATTCAATCTTCTTAGAGCTCCTTTCCAACCTTAGTGATTCCATGATTGTGTGGAAGCAAAAGGCACGTGCACCAGCGCTCCTACAGCTGCACTCCTGCCTGGCCAGAAGGAAATTCTCCCTGTGCTGGCTCTGACCTGAGCAGGGTCACAGAGGCCAAGGCATTTAAGAACATTTCTCCAACCAAAGCTCAGGGACAGATGTCCTGTGGGATGTGTTGTGGTTTTTTTCTCTCCCCGCAATGCCCTTTGTGCAGCCCCACAGAATTCATTAAATGTTTGTGTGCGTGTGGATGTGAGTTTATACCAGAAATTATGTGGTGAGCATGATCAAGCAAAGCAAGATCATTTTTGTTGTTGCCAAGATATCACAGTATCAATCACTGGGAGTACGTGCACTCTTGTCTGCTCACTTCCACTAATACTAAAGCCATGGAACTGGGGGGAAATAAGATCTCAGACCCTCCATATGAACCCATCCCATCCCCAAATCCTGGGCACTGCTTGCAGTCCAGGTCACTGGTTACAAGGATAAAATGAAAAAGTGAAACGAGAAAAGGTGCAGGATGATGAAAGCCTGGAACATTTTCTGTATGTAGAGAAACTACAGAGATCATGATTTCTAAGTCTGGAAAAGAGATGGCTGAGCAGGGGTGTGAGGGAGATATTTATAGTCACAGTTGTCCTTAGGTTGTTGAGAGGAAATGGCTGTTGTCAAAAACTGAGGAGCAGGAAATCAAACTGGCAGGTGGCAATGTCGAGGCAAACAGAACAAGGTGGCTCCTCTGTCTGGGCATAAGGGAGCTGTGGAATTCCTCCCCTTTGCAGGTCACAGGGCTCAGGAAGCAATCAGGCACACTGAGAGCAAAGCTGCTGCCTGTGCTTCCACCAATCTGTGCCAGAACCTCAGAGTGGGAGAGCAGCCCAAGGAGATGATCCCCACTCCCCAGGGGCTGCAGGAGGCAGAATTCCTGACCTGGATCTGCTCTACTTCCTTCTCCTTGGTGCTTCAGCTGTCAAACACTTCACCTACCCTATCCCAAAAAAGGTGACTGTGTAATATTTACCTTGGGTTGCCAGTTCATTGGTGAAAAAATGGCAATTCTGGCATCCCTCATTTTGGTTTTTGCTCAAGGATAAGGTGTAGGCCAGTGTTTAGGGATGTTACCACTACAGAAAGACATCAGTGATGAGATTTACAGCTCTTCAGGCAAATCAGGGTCTGAGCAGATTATGAGACAGTGGGAGAAGGCCTGTGAATCCTGAGGCATCTTGTGAAATTCACTGAAATGTGGAAATTTTATCTCATCTCATCTCATCTGGTCTTTATAAGGAGCTGGCATCTTATATGAATTTTTTTTATTGAACTCAGGTCTTTTCTAACAGCTTCCACTAAAAAATATTATACACAAATAAATCTCAAGTAAAAAGTAGCCGGGTGATGCCTCATTAATTACACTGCACTCTGAGAGCTGCATCACCCTGAGAAATGCAGCAGAATGGCAATGCCAGCAGGGACACCTGGATGCCAAGAACCTGAGTGCATTGGCAGAGAGCTGGGGAGTCACCAAGGACATCCAGAGCAGTCCAGAGTCAGAACAGCTCCTGGGAGAGACATTGGGATCACACCAAGGCTGGACAGCAGGAGAAAATGAGCAAAGTGCTGCTCAGCACTTGGAGCCTGCAAGGTGCCCAGTGCAAGGAGAAATCAGGCCCTGAATACACACACACCAATGAGGAATATCACAGAAATTCAAATGTCTGCAGCAGGTAGTTTGAAATAAGGTTTGATGGCTTTTCTGCCACTTTCTGTCCATCATTTGAGCTGTCCCAGGCCACTGCTCACGGAATGAAATACCTGTGATTTATTCTTATCTTGGAGGCAGCTGTTCATCACCTTCCTTCTTTATTCCCCGAGGCTCCTGTGTTTCCAACAGTGCTTTGAGATTTTATGGCCCAGACCCCACCAGATGACCCAAATCAAGGTGTGTCAGTCACACACTGTCTGTTGCTGGGATTGGTTTTATAAAATCACAGGATCATTTGGGTGAGAAGGGAACTCGTCCATTCCACCCCTGCCATGGCAGGGACAACTTCTACTGTCCCAGGCTGCTCCAAGCCCATCCAGCCTGGCTTGGACGCTGCCAGGGATCCAGGGGAGCCACAGCTGCTCTGGGCACCCTGTGCCAGGGCCTCACCTCTCTCACAGAGAGGAATTTGTCCCCAGTTTCCATCTAACTCTGCCCCCTCCGGTTTAAAGCCATCCCCCCTTGTCCCATCTCATGGCTGTGATTTCCACATTCCACAGTGGCGTTTCCTGGAAGAAGCTGAGAGGTGATGACAAAGCACCAAGGTGAGGACCAGCCTGTCCTGGACTTCCCAACCAAACCCTGACACAATCCCCACTCAGAGGGACAAAAATCAAACCTGCAGTGACCAGGCCACCTGAGGTAGTTCAAGACTTCTTTTATTCAGGGGTTTTCTAAAACTGAGCATCAACACAGACCATAAGCTGGTTCCAAAAAGTCTTTCCCTCATTTATCTTCCTGGCTGCAAAATCCAATTTCCTGTCCCCATGGGGTCCATAACAATGTGCTAGTAAAAGACAAGATTCTGCTCCCTTTGACTTGTTAGGAATCAAAATCCCCTCTGGGAAATCTTTCTTTCCAGTAGGAAAAGATTCAAGCACAGACAGGAATCAACCAGAAGGTAAAACAAGTTCTTGGATTTTGTTTTGGGCCTTGGTTTACGTATTATGGACAAAATCATAGAATCATGGAATCATTAAGGCTGGGAAAAACCTCCAGGGTCAACAAGTCCAACCTCTGACGAACACCATGAAACCATAATGACCATTTCTGTTATGCAAATATGAAGCTCCTCCAAGAATAAAATCAAAGAAATGAATGACTAATGCATAAAATGGTTTATAATTCAGGGCTGGTAATTTCTTTTGAACTGCCATATTTGTGAGAAATCCTTAAAGAGGACACAGCAAAAATTGCCTTAGCTCATTCACTTGTTAACTGCCCCAGAAATTTGTAAAGATTACACTGATTCTGACAGTTCTGACCTACAATGAGTGAATTATCTCAGTGTAAATACAGCTGGGAAGCAGATTATGTGTTTAATAACTTTCTATTGGCCGAGTATGGCTTTGCCAGGTGAAAAACTACTATTTTGATTTTTTCCAGTTCTTAATCCCTTTGTACTTCCCCCGTTGTATAGGTAGAAAGGTGACATAGATTTTGTACTGCTCTGGTTCACTTCTTTACTTTGACTGTTTTATTTTGCTCCTGACACAACCATATGTGATCCAGGCTCTTTAAAAAAAAAAAGTTGTGCAGAAATTTTTGTGATGGGGATTTGCCAGGCACCTCACTGCTACGTAATACTTTGATTATGACACATTTAAGAGCTCTGGCTCACAGAATGCATGTTTTTCTATTTTGAAACATAGCTTTTATTCTTTTTCTTTGACGACTTTATGTGCTGGATGAGTCAGGTATGAGAAAAGACCTGTGCTTGTTCACAGACAGCTTTGCCCTGTGGTGGATGACACAGCCTGCATTTTCCAAATGCATCATTTCCTGCCCATTATTCCATGAGCCTTTTGGGATGCTCAGTGTCCCAGCACCAGATCAGGAGGGGTTTGAGGTGGGTGCATTCCCACAATACAATCTGCTAGTGTGAATTATTTATAAAATATATATAATATATATATGATATGTTCATCTTGCTCTTAGAATCTTCCTGTCAGAGACAAGGAGCCCTCCACCTGCTCATTCTCCTGTACTGAGGGGACATTTAAGGGGTTCTCTCTAAAAAGGAATAAACTGATTATTCTGTTTTCTGCTCAGTGTTAGCAATTTTATCCACTTCCCTCAGCAAAACTGATCACACTGCACTTCTTACCTGGGAGGAGAAAGTACATCGAGTGTGTCAAGAGAAATAAGTAAGTTCAGAACAAGCCACTGGAGCGAGGCCTGGGTTTATTTTCCACATCAAAAATCTTTTCCATCTCTCCCTCATTTTTGGGGAGCAACCCGGTGCAGTGGAATGGGAGCTTCAAGGTCCCTTCCCACCCAAACCACCCTGGATTGGTGTATCAGTGCTCTGAAAAATTCAACATCCATGTTTTTGTTCTGCCTGGGTCCAAACACTCCCCAGCCCCTCCTGCCAAACCTTCCTCTCATCATTTTCTCAGGCACAGGCTGTAAAGAGGAGAGTGCAAAGGGTCACTGCTCAGCCTCACATTCCAGGACACTTTATCTGTGCCAAAAGTGTGAGTTTCTGGGTTTGGCAAAGCATCCAGAATCCAAAGCATCAGAGGGAGTTAGATCCATGAGCTCTCCCTGGGTGCACGTTCCTGGTGCTGGGAAGGGCTGCACGAGAGACCATTTCTTTCCTCTGTGTGTTCTGAGACAGAAAAGTGTGTGGCCCTTTCCTTCTCATCTCTCTCCTTCTCTTTGAAAGCAAAGAAATTAGAAAACTAAATAATGACCTGCAGAATTTCTCCGCTTTGTTCAGTATTTCAGATTTTTAGAAGAATTCAAGTAATTTGAATTCAGTCTTCAGCACTTGCTTGTGCCATCACTTGAAAGCAAAGGGAAAGACTTTCTGTGGAAATAACACGTCTCCAGTGCCACAGGAAAACTGATGCAAGGTTTAAAGTTCAGATTTAAAGTTCATTTCTCTCCCTTTGAATTTGCAAAAGCTCATTTCCAAGTGACATGTATTTAAACTCTGGCATTGTGCACAGAAATGAAGTACACACCTAATCAGCACAGCTCCCCTCTGGTTTTCATTTTAAGCAGGCAAAAAATGATCTTGTAAGGCTTAGACCTTGATTATTGCTTTGAACCTAATACTAATGCAAAGAAACCCCAGAGAAAAGTTGAAAGATGCAAAATTCAATCACAATAGGCTTCAGTTAGAAATCTGCTAGACATATGCTATTTTAAAAAATAGAATTAAAAGGCAATTTTTTGTTAGACAATGTAAAATTGTCATGTATTCATCATCTGAAGAAAATTGTAGCAAAAATAGGCAAATGCCAAAGAAAAAAATCTATTCTTATTGCCACAATTATGTCAGTAATCTGTGGAGTGCCACTTTTCAACAGCATTTAATATTTTCATACTACAAATCACATCTGGCTACAAATGTCATTTTCTGCCGTCTCCCACTCCATCCTCATCCATATTTTCTTCCTTCCAGATCACAATAAAACTGCTTTTTTGTAACCACAATGATTCTTCCTGACAACTCATTCACCACACAAAGGCATTAACAAATAACACTGTAATAAATACAAGGTGCACAGCAAATATCCAGACAAGGAAAATATGTGGTTACATATGGGGTTAAGTGTTATAATGACAGCTAATTTCAGATATATCAGGTTATTTGTACTAATTAATATTGACACTACCCCCATGGAAATTCAGATTTGGAATGGGAGTTTTCTGAAATTTTTTTTGTGGAGCTACAGAAGGTGTGAGGCTTGTGGCACCTGTGTTCATGTCCTGCTGCAGTAGAGTGATGGATTTTTAAGTGAAATACAAACCAGAATGATGATTATGCGGGGGGGGAAAAGATCATGGAATTTATTACAGAATCATTCAGGTTGGAAAAGGCCTCCAAGATCATCAAGTCCAACCTTTGCTTGAACACCACCACACCCCTTAAATAATTTTGCACCCGCTGTTGTGAGCAGGCCAGACCCACATCCCAGAGCTGGGGCTCCCACCAGGACCTCCCCAGGGATCACAGGCTGAAGGAGCTCAAGAATCTGGAAATGTTCCCAAAGTCCCTGTGAAACCCAAACACTTCCCTTTGCAGGGAAGGAAAGGTTGGACAGAAAGATTCAGATGGGATATTGGGGAGGAATTCTGTGAGGATGGATTTCCCAAAGCACTGTGGCTGCTCCTGGATCCCTGGAAGTGTCCAGACCAGGCTGGGCAGGGCTGGGAGCAGCCTGGGACAGGGGAAGGTGTCGGGGTTGGAGCTGGATGAGCTTTAAGGTCCCTTCCAACCAAACCATTCCAGGATTCCACATTGATTCTTTTAATGCTGGGGTGCTCCCACCTGCTCTGCACACTCAGCCAGACGAGGAAATGCCCAATCCAGCTGCAGGGCTTGCAGCCAGATGTTGGAACTTTATCACTGGTGACTGCAGCAGGCTGGCTCACCCCGTGTGCCTCCTCACAGGAGGACTTGGGCTCATTAACTGTGACATCAAATCCAGCTGCTAATTGTGCTTGGAATTTCTGATATTACAATGGGATGGCTTCACATGACACATATCAAATATTTGCAGTCGATAAAATTGTGCAACCATGTGCGTGCAGGGGAAAAGATGATTCATTTACAGATGTGCTGCTGATAAATTTCTCAGCGCTGCACACAACCTGGGCCACATCAGGAGCCAGACAAATGTTTAAACACCACCGTTATTTTCCACTAGACAAACTCTTGCAAAAAAGTCTGACATTTCAGCTCCTCTTTGAAACAATTTCTGCTGGATGTAAGAGACAAAACCCATAGAAATATCCTTTAGGGATTAATCCTCTAAACATAATGACTGAAAAGCCTACTGGCTTTACTCTAAAATACTGCAATTTTTGCTGCTAGCACTAATAGCTGCAAGAAGTTGGTATTATTTATCTTTCTAAAACCTTCTAAAAAGTTGTTTTAACTCCTGGAGGCTGCACATTTTCTGTCCCAGAGACAAGGCAGCACTGCAGCATCATTCAGAAGGGAAAAATGTGAGAGGCCAAGTGTCTTGTTCCAGTCTGTTAATGTGGACATTACACTGTGACCTGCTGCAAGCCTGGGAAATGGAAATAAAAGGGAGCACTGGTGAAAATCTTCAAATTATTGCAAAGAGCAAGTTTTCAGGAAGCAATTAACTGCCTGACTGGGAATATCCCTGCTTTTTATTTGATGTCAAACTCATGGGTGGTATTTTGAAACATTTGATTGAGCTCAGTCAATTATCCTTGATTATGGTTTGGCTTTTCCCTCGGAATAAGCTGATCCATAGGGAATGCCACTCATACCAGCACTGAGGCAGAGAGGGTGACTCAGCTGATTAATCAGCTTTCTTTTCTCTTTTTAAAAAGCAAGTCCTTGGCTTCCCCAGCTGCTGAAGTGATCACTGTGGAGCTCGTGTTGTAACTTCACAGCTTTGGTCACCCCTGACTCACGTTCTGAGAGGAGGAAAGTCACCTGCACCCCTGATCTATCAGAGAATCGTGGAATTACAGAATCCCACACTGCTCTGAGCTGGAAGGGACCTTAGAGCTCACCTCGTTCCACTCCTGCCATGTAGGGACACTTTTCACTGGAGCAGGCTGCTCCAAGCCCTCCCACACCTCTGCTCACCATGAAGTCCTTGGAATTTGCAAGAAATATTTCCATTCCTGTTGCTTTCTGATCGAGATTTGTCCCTAATTTGAAAACCATAATTCTCATGTTTATTGGGTCTGACAATTCCTTCTAGACAGGCAGGTACTGAATCCTCACCTGTATTTTGCCAAATAAATTGAATTATCTCCTTAGAACACAGCACAGAATCTGCAGATGAGCCATTTTTTCCAATCTAAAAATTAGATTCATTTATTAACTAAGTTAATGGAAGGAAAAAAAAAAAAAGGCTACTTATAAAAATCTTCAGTAAACACAGACCTTTTTTCTTTTTCTTTAATAGGTAAATGGCACAAAACACAGCCAGGGTACAGGCACAGCATGTGATCATGGTCATGAAATGCCTACAATGTAAATGGACTTAATGACAAAATTAAACAAATCTCAATTAAAAGCACAATGATTCCAGACAGGCAAAACCCATCACTCTCCCAGCTTCCCACTAAGTAGATCTCCAAGCTTGGAAAGGTTGCCAGCTATGGGGAACAGTTTAGAAAGTTAATGACAGTACAAATGGGATTCACTGGAGACTGTAATCCTGACTCTGTAAGCATTGCCAGAGGCCTGACATGAAGGAACAAGTACTATTTCAGGCAGACTGCAAAGCCAAGGGAAAGATTAACATCTGTCAGAATCAGCTACAGATGAGATTCTTATTGATCCTTGAATGTCACAAGAATTTAGAAGGGCTCAAAAGAACTTTAAAGAGAATAATCAAGTATCTGTGGATTTGGTTTGTAAATCTGAAGTACCTTTCCCACATTTCAGCTATTTTTTTTTTCAAACAGCTGTGTGTGATGTAGCTCAGTGCTACAAGAGCTATTTCTTCCAACTTAGTCACTGTCAAGCTTAGTCTTGCAGGAGGAGCAGTGGCAGGGAGCAGTTCTGGTGCTGTTACCAACCTCCAAGACAGAGCTTTTCGTGTTTGGACTGTGTTGCTGTGGATTTTGTTTCTGCCTCATCCGTATCTATCCCACTAACAAGATTAAGGCTTTGCTCACATTCTTCCAATTAAAATGCTGTAATTCTGAGAAGAGATTCCACGTCTTCTTTTAGCAGGGTAATCAGTACATCTGTGAGTTCAAGTTACTATTTTTTAACATCAAAGCTTGCACAAAGACAGCTCTCTTCCATGCAGGCCATGACTTTTCCACCCTGGTTTGAATAACAGGCTCCATTTCCTACTGGGATCTACATGGAAAGAGAGTTGGGAATGCTCAGCCTGGAAGAGAGAAAGTTCCAGGGAGACCTGAGAGCCCCTCCCAGTGCCTAAAGGGGCTCTGAGAGAGATTTGGGCAGCTTGGAGTGCCAGGACACAGGGAATGGCTTCACTGCCAGAGGGCAGGGATGGATGGGAAATTGGGAATTGGGAATTGTTCCCTGGGGGGTGGGCAGGGGCTGGCACAGGGTGCCCAGAGCAGCTGTCCCTGGATCCCTGGGAGTGTCCCAGGCCAGGCTGGATGGGGTTGGGAGCACCTGGGACAGTGGAAAGTGTCCCTGACAACCAAAGGCTCCCAAAATCTTGTCCTGTCAGGAGCACACGTGCATCTTTCTGCTGCATTTCTTCCTTGTTAAACTGGAAGAAGCATGATCTGAGTGTGTGCAGAGAAGGGAACAGAGCTGGGGAAGGGGCTGGAGCACCAGGAGAGGCTGATGGAGCTGGGGAAGGGGCTCAGCCTGGAGAAAAGTTGGCTCTGCACAACTCCCTGACAGGAGGGGACAGCCAGCGGGGATTTGGGCTCTGCTCTAGGGAACAGGGACAGGAGGAGAGGAAATTACTTCAAACTGTGCTGGGGAAGACTGGATATTAGTGAAAATTTCTGCACTGGAGGCATTTCCCAGGCAGTGGTGGAGTGGAATACCTGGAAATGTTCAAAACTCATGTAGATGTGGTGCTTGGAGACACGGTTTAGTGGTGGATATGACAGTGCTGTGATAATGATCTTAAAGGTTTTTCCCAACTTTAATGATCCTGTGGACTTCAAGCTGTATTTCACTTACCAGGCTCAACCTTGAAATTTTATTTATGAAGGTTTTAGCTCTGTAGCTTCTCCTTGCCATATCAAGGTACCACTCCCCAGCCCCTCCTGCCCCCATTCCTCACCCCTATTTTCTCTAAGGTTGTGACACAGCACTAAGAGACTGTTTGGTTTAATCAGCTTCTGCAAGATTGTTTTGGTGAGTGTAGGTTGAGGAAACTCATTACAGTCCAAGAGCTCCCACGTTCAATCTCACTGTGGAAATGGGGGGAAAAAAAAGGTTCATATCTAATACAGTAAAAGGTAGCAAGGAAAATAAACTGGTAAACACAGGAAGAGTAATCTTCTAATCCTGGTCTACTTCTATAAGAATTCCCTAATTTCCAAGTCCACGTACCAGGGAAGTCAGTGAGTCCCACAGAAAGCTGAAGTGTGAGTAGTCCAAAGATGTCCTGTGCCATCAGTGATAGCATTGTGCTGCAGTTCAGGGATTCAGAGCTGTTCAGACTCAGAGCAGGACCAAAGAGAGTTTTAGAAAATGTGGTAGAAACACTCGAGGGCATGGTTTAGAGGAAAAGGAGGCATCTTTCCCATTATAATCTGCACTGTAGCAAAAAATGCTTTCAACCACCAGATGATGCCAGAAATGTGAAGACCCTTCAAATGCTCCTCACACAAGTGAGTTGCCAAACTCAGATTTATTAGAGCTGCTGAGACTGCCAGGTCAGTCCAACTCCCTGTTTCCTGCTCTTAAGCAAAGGTTGCTGAACTTCATTTAAACTTCTTAGTGCTCAGTTGTGTGCTTGAAGGATTCCCACAGCACAAGACAGGGTCTGATCTCTCCTTCACAGACACTCTCCTGTTGAGCTGTCCTTTTGCACAGAGGGGTTGTGTGGCCAGGAGAGCTGTTCAAAGACACAAGAATTTATTCCAGAGGCAGCTGCATGCTCCCAGCAAGGGAGGAAATCCTACATGCTGCTCCATCCTTCACTTCTCTGCGTGGTACACCCACCATCCTTCAAGCTTTGTGTGAGGCCAGGATATTCCAGAGCTCTCAGGCTCCAGAGGTTCAGCATCCAGACGAACAAACCCCTTCCCACATTGAGATGTCACCTTAAATTTCACTTCACCTTAAATGGCTGAGCAGGGAATAGAAACCTCCTATCTTAAAACATCCCCAGCAGCTGCCTCCCCTCAGACTCTGACACAACACAAAGATGGAAACTCCTACTCCCCACTGCTCGCTGGGTCTGCGCCCAGCAGCCCACGATGTGCAGCTGAAATAATGGCCCCAGCCCAAGCTGTCTGTGCTCTCAGAGCAGATTTGTTGTGCAGCAGCTGCCTGACACGCTGAGGATGCTGAGAGTGCTGAAGTTTGGGCTGTGTTTCTCCAGCCTCACAGGTTTGGTGTCGCAGCTGAAGCAGAGCTGATCCTCAGAGCACAGGAATGAAGTAACCCCTAAATCAATCTCAGTGCAAGGAAACACAACTTGGATGTGCTTCTCTGAACATATATTTTGTCGCTAATGTACAGAATCCATCACATTTTGTTAGCAGCCCTCTTTAACGTCGCCAGCAGTTGTGAGTTAATACGGCAATGAGTTAAAACAATGACACAGCAAGGAGTAAATACCTTCCACAGCAGATGAAAGCCGAGATGCTGGAGAGGTCCCACGTGTGCTGCAGAGAAGATTGTGTGGCGCAGCAGCTCTGAGGCAGCTGGACTCAATGTGTGACAGGAGAAAGCAGGAGCCTTGCAGATAAAGGAGGCAGAAAGCACGTGGAGCAGCACTTGGAGCTGGAGAGGAAACAAAACAGAGGATGTCAACACATAGGCATGACCAGGGGCACGAGGGAGAGAGACAGAGAACAGATTTTTAGGGATGGCTTTCTCACTCTCCTGCTGCTTTTCAATCCATCCACTCCATAAAAAAAGGTGCAGAAAAGGGTTCTGCTAAAGAGAGAAGGAGCTGGTACTCACATGGATTACAAACACTGGCAAAAGCACTCTTGTTTTTTCTACCACTTGAGGCACGCACACACTAAAATACAATGAACAAATAAGGACAGTAAGGCAAATAAAAGCATGTGAAGAAATAGGATCAGTTTCCCAAACATCCTGAACGCTCGTGCTTTGCAGTGGATTACTCTGCCAAGTAATCAAGATGATCTCCCAGGCTGAACCCAGAAAAAAGTACAGGGGGAAAATGTAGGTATGGAGCATTTTGCATGGTGTCAACACACTTGCACAGAAAGCAGCTTTAATCCTCAGTAAGTGCTGAGTACAGATGTACAAAGTATGTACAAAAAATTCCAGCAGCAGCAGAGTTTACAAACCAGCTCCATGGAAAACAATACAGCACTGGGTGCTGGAAGGTGAAACCCCATTCGCTTCTTCCCTTTCTCTCACTGTGCTCAGATGAGCCACAGCATTAGAAGGAATATCTGAAAGGTCTAAGCAATTGTAAAAACCTCCTGTTTTTCTTGGTAAACTACCCTAGATACCAGGAGACTCCTATTTCTCCTGCAAGAACTACTTGTGCTTGCAGAGAACATTACAAGATGACACTGCAATCTGATAACTCAGTGTTTCTGTGGTTAACTTTGTTTTATTTGGTGGTGTTTCCAGATTTTTTGTGGAAATCTCTACCCTGTTTCTTAGGAGGTTTTACCCTCTCATTTCAAAACTACACCACATCTAAAAGGTTCCTGCTGTGGAGGGAAAGAAAACCCTTTTTTCCACCTCTTTGGTAACTAAATTTTTAAGCCACCAGCAAGTAGCAAAAAAAAACTTCAAAGCTGAAAGTTTTTCTTGCACCCAACTAAAGTATTTGCTTAGTTTAGATTTGATACTAAGATTGTTACTTTATATATTATTATTGTTATTATATATTACTCTATCACTATTGATTTAGCTCTGCTTAGTTTAAAACCCACTGTATTTAACTTTTCTGTAGTGGAGTGCTTAGGAATTCTAAAGAAATTGATTTGAACTCAGTTTCAAACGGGAGAGGCAGGTGGAGTCCAAGGGTTTGAGCATTACAACATCTTTACAATCTGCAGAAAAAACTCAGGCTTTGCAATGAGGAGATAGGCAAATATCCGCCCAAATTTTGAGGGTCACCTCATGTACAACAGGACACAAAGTTTATGTCCAGTTGTCCAGAAAATACAGAAATATATTTCTCAAATGTACAGCATATGTCAAGGAATACAGAAATCAAACACTAATGAGCAACAGCCCAAAGACTGAGGTTTTTGTACACACAATTCACCCTGAGGTATGCTGGTTTAAGAAAAAATATTAACATTTTTCTACAGTCCAAAGTATTATGCCTTACAATACAATACAATTATGCCTGTGAGTTACAAAAGAAGGGCACTGAATGACTGTGACTGCTCTGGGGTCAATACCCATTTCCAGCTGCAATAAAAATAAGGAATTTGATTTCTAAAAGTGTCACTTAAGGTGTTTTTGTCATGATTTCCCTATTGTAATGTAAAGGAAATAATAAGAGAGGAAATTCAATCTCTAAGAAGTCAGTTGAATTCTGTAGGTCTCATGAAAGTAAAACAGATTTAAAAATGGGAAAGAATATCCTAGAAATTAAAAAAAAAAATTAAAACAACAAAAGGAGGTGGGCAATGGAGAAGAGGAACATTGCTACTGCTTGGCAAGAATCCTGTGTTATTCTTTGTGTTCTTCACAGGCTATAGAAGTAAATTCTACTGCCCATAAGAGAGTGGGGAGGATCATTTTATTAAGTGTTTGTAAAACCACTCGACATTTCTGGATGGAAAAATCCTACACAAGCAAAGCAATATTCCATTCCCTACTGACTGCATCTTCCCTATCTCAGCACTCTGAGTGAACACAAGAGCACCTCCATGTCATAAGATTTAATTTTGTAGATTTTTGTCTATATCCTTAAGGATTTTTTTAATGGAAAAAAAAAAATCCAACACATCAGTTTGAATTGCTCCAGCTACAGAACTTTTTATCAGGTGCAGCCAGGCCCTCAGTTCAGCAGAACAGAGGTTTTAAATTTCTCTCAACTCTATCCTTTGCTGCATCCTTCTGTACTCTTACTTGCCAAGCACAGACACCCTTCAGCTTCCCTGTGGAACTTCTCAGAATTCCTGCCCCATTAAAATATTGTTGAGTCATTTTAAATAGTTACAAACACACTGGAAGATTTGTACAAGATAAAATTCCTCTTGGATGTAAATAATTAATAGAGCGGGAAAGTCTGAAAAGCCATGGCCGTAATTTATGGCTGCTCCTTGTCCTTACATAATGTTCTTTTCCAAATTCATGATCCAGAGAAACACTGAAGATGATGGAGTCTACCTTTGGGAATCTGATCATGACATCCCAGCTCATTTTTGTTTTCTACCTCATTTTTGGAGTCTCCACCTTAGTGCCTTACACCACAACACGTGCAGTTGCTAAAAGTCGCCCGTGTTCAAGTTTATTTGTGCAGTTGTAGAAAAGTAAAAAAGGAGAATATAAATGAAAATTCTGAGCCTGAATAAAAACTAAATGCTAGCTAGCATTGCTGCTGGGATTCAGCTGGTTCTTATTAATCAGGGCTTGGAAAAGAATCAGGATTTCTATTCCCTTCTGAATAGCTGGAATAAGATCACTAGTTGGAAAGGTTTATTGGCCCTAAAGATATTGTATTTTTCTGCCTTAACTACTCTTGGCTGTAAGAGGGGATGTAACATCACAGTCTGACTGCCCTCATACTTTCTGTTCCCAGCTGAATTCCAGTTTGATTTTGGTAGTGTTGTGAAGTCTGAAATTCCAGTTCTTTCATTCCTGGTAATTTTGTATTGGAAACCTCAGGGCCAAATATAGCAAGCCAACTCTTGCCAAATTTAAATCCATTTGGGGAAGGTGTAGAGGGGAGAAAGGCAGGCCATGCTCCAGCCTCAGCAAGGTCTCTGGACTCACTGTTTTAAGCAGCAATAGGGAATGAGTCCTGCTGTGCTTGGACAGGAATTGTAGGGAGCAGCAATCCCATGCTGGCTGCCAGCTGGGCAGGATGGAGGCATCCAGCTTTATATGGATGGATTTATCCCATTTATCCTGCAGTAGTTTTCCTGTCAGCTAGTGCCTGAGATCTTTAGTCACTCCTTGGTGCCTATGAATTAGGATATATTAAACCCTGGAGTCCTATAAAATATATATAGCCAGCTCCAAGGCGATATGGAAAGTTCCAAAGCAATCATCACACGTCAATCATTGATTTCAGGATTTGCTTTCTGGATAATATAGGGATGATATACAACCCTGGTATGCTCCAATAACTCACTCCCAGCCAGGATTTTTATTTCTAGCTAATTTAATTTACCAGCTTTATGCCATTGAGGTCACTGACTTCAGGAGAATCACACTGACATGCTCCTCCAAAAGCTGTTTTCTGTCATTTATTCTCAGATTCGACACTAGTTTTGTAAGTGATGTCTTCTCCTCCACTTTATTTAAAGAGATTTTTATCTTGACAGAGACAATTTCTTTATCTTTTATTTAACAAGTGTCAGTTTGGTTTTGTTATCTGCAGCAGGATAAAGCTTTCTGCTCTGTCAGGGTGGCTCTATTCATGTTTAACTCTCACTAACAGCCAATCTGTCACTGCAAGAGCTGCATCCTGTCACAAGCCTTTGCTGGTATGGCCACCCTGACCTAAGATCACGGGGTTTTTCCCAAAGGAATCACATTTTAGATGGCTGTTGATGCCTCTGAACTCCCATCAGCATGTTCTACAGGCGAGAGTATCACGATGCCAAACACTATAAGACAAATTTGAGAAGCAAAACAAACGATTGTATTCTTAGCAGTTTTGATTTTAGCACTCAGGAGTTTTAAAGTGAGCCTCCTAAAGGTGAGCCGTGCCTGTCCCATGTCACCAGACCTGTCCCCTCCTGTCAGCAGCTCCAGCTGTGGCTCCAGGCTGGATCTCTCCCAGCAGATGGCCTCACTCAGCACCAAATGCTCAGAGGGAATGGGGTGTCAATGAAGGTGATGGGAAATTCATTTCATTTCCTCTCTTTGGACTCCTCTGCTGAGATACCAGCAAGTGAAATATTGATGTGCTGGTTCAGGATGAAAGAAGGGATAAAATTAGGCCCTTGCAAATTAGCCATTTCCATTACCTGTACCCCAGTAAATACAGAATAAACCTCAGGAAGTGTTTTCCGAAGCCTCACTAGTTTGGATTTGGTGCATCCCCACCAAACAGAATGGTTTGGGTTGGAAGGGACCTCAGGGCTCATTTGCAGGGAATATCCCACTCTCCCAGGCTGCTCCAAGCCCGTCCAACCTGGCCTTGAGCACCTCCAGAGATGGGTTGAGACTCATGGTGTAATTCCCCCTTAAGCACCCCAAATTTCCAGGGGCTCAGAGGGCTGTGAAGCACCCCTGTCATTATCTTTACCTGGGCTGAGCTGAGTCACAGCTCTGGGGGCAGATGCTGGGTGCACATCCTGATGATGAGGAGGGTCACGGTGACACCACGCTCCCTGCTCCAGGGCAGCATTTTTCTCAGTCTACTGCTCTCCCTAGAAATCCTCAAAGGAACATTTCAGTGCTGGAGGCATTTGGAAAAAAAAAAGAAAAAAAAAAAAAAAGGAAGTGTATGAGACACAGGTAGCTTCCAGCTGGCTCGCCAGCAACCATAAAGCTCTTATTTACAGGCTGAGTCACTGCAGATATAATGGAGGAATGAAATGTTGGGTCCATTAGAGATTCCCATTTTCTTGCTCATCAGCTAAGATCAAGGGAAAGCTGTGCCTCTGACACTGCTCTTAGTCATAATGGCTTCAGGATTCCCTTCAAGGCCTCCCAGGGCTCAGAAATCTTTCCCCTGAGCTGCTACTGCAAAATTTTAATTCATAAAAGTCGTATACCTGGGAAAATGTTTCCATGAGAGATGTGCCAGAGGCACCTTCTCTTTACCAGCAGCCTCCCTTATTTCTCTCTCACTACCAGAAGCAATGAGACAAAACTAATTCACTACTGCTGCTTATTTTGGTGACCTCCACGATCCCATTTGCTGCACTGACAGCCAAGCAGTTCTGTTTATTTTTTGCACATCCCTAAAATATGCCAACAACTTCAAGAATGACAGAAAACAACATTCCAAATTGTATCATGCCTTAGACTACAGCATTCTATGCTTATGTTTATTGTCTTTGTTTGTTTTTATTTAAAAAATAATTTACTTGCTGTGTTTGACTGAGCCAAATGAGAATTAATTTATCTTTTCTCTGTGTAGGAGCTGCTTTAGTGGCAACTGGTCAATGTGCAGTGAGAGAGCTGCACTGACTGCTGCTCTTATTGGAAGCAATTAATTTAGTAAATTTATTAAATTTTCTTTCCTAATAACTTTCAAGGCAACATTCCCTGTTTGTCCATCTTTCCCTCAGATTCTGTGGGTAACTTTAATGAAAAGGGAATTGCCTAAACTTGTTTTATTCTGCACTTTTTGCACTTACAGGCCTGCAGGGAAAGAGCTTTTCAAGACACAGAATCATTACTTTTTGTGTGTGTGTGATCCGTTTCCCCACTCTCCAGAATTATGGATTTGTTTAATCCCAAAATGGTTTGACTTGGAAGGGATCTTAAAGCCCATCCAGTGCCACCCCTGCCATGGCAGGGACACTTTTCACTGTCCCAGGTTGCTCCGAGCCCTGTCCAACCTGGCATTGGACATTTCCAGGGATCCAGGGGCAGCCACAACTTCTCTTTGTGCCCAAACCAGTATGGGAATCTTTCATTCTACTCTACGTGTGCTGAGACCAAGGAAAAAAATTGATGTGAGATTTTTTTACCCACCAGGTTTGTCATCCTGTATGCATGTAAATCCTGAAGAAAGACTCACTTCAGGAGGATATTTTATGAATGTCTGGGAGTGGTAGAACAGAGGAATAGTCTATGGATGCTGAATAACACTGCATCATTTACTGGATTCCACCACAGCCAGGAATCCGGGAAAAAGACAGTAAAAGAACTTTAAAAAAAAAAAAAAAAAGGTCTTGCTGAAAATAAATGCTTTTGTGGTTAAAAACCAGCCAGTTGGAACTGAAATAGTGTTTTCTTAGGGTGGCAGAACAGTTGGAAAAGTTGTTGGATTATTTTTGGCAGTGGCCAGCACATTATAGCTCTATCATTACTGGTACTCAACTCTCCAGAGTTCACTGAAAGGGTTATTACTTCACTAGTACATTCCTGCAAAAATACAGCATACTCCATCTGTAGCATGAAGCTCTGGATTCTGGAACTCTGTGTGACCTCTCTGACACACTGATGTGAGTGTAACTTGCTCAGCTCCCAAATCCTGCACCACCCAGGGGGAACCTGAGCCACCAGACAAAGGCAGGGTGGCCAAACCACTGCACTAGTGCTGCTCCATGAGCACGTAGCAGGGTGACTCCTGTGCCCTGCACTGATGGAAACAGCCTGGGAAGGTTTCAGCTGGAGGTTTAAACATCAAGCTGGGTGCTGGTAGGAGCCAAACCCAGTGGCTGCCTTTGCTGGCAGCCAGTGCTCCCATGGACAGACACTGTGCAGGTGGAAAGGGTGTCCAGTTCTTTGCTTTGGCATTAGCAGCTTGTTCTCCTGAGCAAAGGCACTTCAGCCTGAATGCAGCAGGAGTTTTGCAGTACAGGAGTACCTTATCCAACCCCTATTCACCTTATCCAACCCCTATTTACCTTACACAACCCCTACTTCCCTTATGAAATGGAGCAGATAAGCTATTGAATAATAAGATGAATAACATACTATTTCTATACCTATCAGTGCCATGAATTTACAAACAGAAAATGTGTTTTGCTGAGAAGATGTCACTGTGCTGGATTTAATTGGTGAAAAAAATAATGGTTTTCCTTTAGCTGGGGTCTAAATGGCCAGTCACAATGTAATGATTCAGACTGGAGTCGCTGCTGCCCTTACAGCAGCAACACAACAAACACCTAAGCATGTGCTTTTATGTGTCTGCAAGTTTTGTACCTTCAATTCTTCTCAAATATCAGCCATAATCAGATAATTGTCTGCCAACAAATGGCAATCTGTGATTCTCCTCCTGAATTTAATTGTAACCAGATTTGCTTCCCAGAGCAGATGGGGCTGTGAGCCCTGGTTGGTGCCTGGCTGCTGTGCAGTGCCATCAGGGACTGCTGCCCCACGGGGCATCACTCCTGCCTTTGCTGGGCCTGGAAGGTGTCTGAGAGCACTGGGAAGCACTGGATCAATAACCAATAGTCTAATGAGTAAAGGCAAACCTGCCTACAAATTTACAAAAGTGCTGCTGTGCAGAGTCTGGAGCTGCTTTGGACAAGCTTGATGCTGTCACAGGGAAAGGGCACAGCTCAGAAAGCCAAGGGGATTCATCCCTGTGCTCCTGCTGCCAAGCAGGGATGGCACTGACAACACTGATTTGCTGGCTAATTATTGACACAAACCCTTGTGCCCCCAGTGTCCCACGGCACAGGCAGCTGGCAGGAGCAGCAGGGCCCCATGGCAAGGTGCAGCCCAGCCCGGCTCAGCTCTGGATGAAATAAGGACCTTGCTGGGGGAGCAGTTCTTCGTGCAGTGCACTCAGAGGTAAGCCAGCCCTCACTGCCCACAGCAGCCTGGACTCACCCCTGGAAAGGCTCACACAGCAAGGAAGGGTTAATGGCACTTGGCCAGCATAGAAGTGGGTTAGTACAGGTGGTGGTATTTTGGTTTTGCACTGCCTGTGGTAACCTTTGTGGCCAGGGTTCCATCAGACACCCAGGGATCCCCAGCTCTGGAACTGGCAGCTGCACATCCCCTGCAAGCCCAGGGGCACGAGGCATCCACTGTGAACATCTCCAGAAAGCACCAGCGGAGCCTCTAGTCACTAATTATGTGACAAAGTTTGGGGAGAGAATCACAGAAGCCCAAAATGGTTTGGGTAGGAAGGGACCTTAAAGCTCATTCTGTTCCAACCCCGTGCCATGGGCAGGGACACCCCAAGCTCCCCAAAATAATCTGTAAAGAAGCTCTCTGTGCCAGCGAAAGAGTTCTCAACCCTCACAGCCCAAGGCACACCTATTCTTTAATGTTAACTTCTCTTGCCTGTTTGCCATAGAATTCACTTTGTTAATGTGTCACTTTCTATTCTCCTCTAACTTACTAACTGATAAAAATATTCCATTTTGAATCTTCAGAAAAGTTACCACGTATTCAAATTCTGTCTGTTTGGGCCACACTTCACATAATGATATAGCACAAGGAGAGGAAATACTAGACAATTAAAGAAAAAAGCCAAGCAGGCAATGTCCTTCTGCTTTTGTGTTAATGGCCTTAAAGCAAAAATCTCAGCACAGGCAACATAAGAAACCCAGAGAAGGGAGTTGAATGTAGCTGCATTTTAGAGCAGCAAATCTTGTACAGCACAAAACCAGAACCAGCTCTTTGTTGACATTGCAGCATCTCTTTCCTATAGAAGGAAATAATAAAAAAGGGGTTTCTGCATAAACACAATACACTGAGGCTTCTATTGGCATGGCTAAATTGTGCCTGGATTTTATTCTGCAAACCTTTTCCATTAACATTTCTGTCGGGAAAGCTGACTCTTGAGACATGTAATGAACCATCTGACTTTAATTTGGTTGTAGAACAAGGGGTTACTCTCTGGAGGGTGCACAGCCAAGCTCAGAGCTACACCCAGCTCTGTTTCCTTATACAGAGGATGACGAGTGCTCCAGCACGAGCAGCACGTGGGAAAGCAGCAACCCTCAGCCTTGCTTTCAGCAAATTAAAGTGGCTTTGGAACAGTAAGGATTTGCTCTGTGACAAACCTTTGACTCTCCTCGTCATCATTTTGTCCCCAGTGCCTCCAACAGTTGCACAGACAAGTGCTCAAGCTGCTTTTGGCCTTTCTCTTCCTTCCTCCCCTCCAAGCAGGTTCTGCTTCTCCACCCTCCCCAGTCACCACCTTCACTTGGTGTCTCCTCCTGGTTTTCTAAATGTTTGCTCACCCCTCACAAACCCCGCTGTTTATGTAATTTCAGCTCCTGTCCCAGATGAGACACACAAGATCCTGTGGGACATCTTTGGGTTGTTGTGCATTTTCCACGGGATTAAGCTCTGGCAGAGCACCCTGGTCCAGTCCTTTAGTGCTGCTTGGGATTCTAATCTGAGAAAGCTCCACAGAGAGGGGGAACTGCAACCAGAGTTGACCCACACCCAGAAAAAACATTGAGACATTCTGGGAAATCACAGTGGAACTGCAGAGGCCGATTGCTCTGGTACAAAACCCTGTTTGTCCAGTGGCTTTGGGGCTCCCTGCCTGCTGGCCAGCCACGGCAGAGCTCGGCCAGCTGAGACATGTCAGGAAAACAAGGCAAAGAGACGGGGAGGAGCCTCAGCAGGGCTTTTCTGTTTATACCCTGTCTCTGCCTATTAAGTCTTTACAGAGGAAACACAACGTCTGCCCTTCACTGCAATTCCAGAGCGTTTCTGAATGTCTCTCATTCCCAACACGTGGCTGAATTAGTCAGCACATGGTAAATGCCCAACGAGGTGTTGCTGCTGCTGCTCTTCCAGCATGAAATGGGACTTAGCAAAGGTTTAGACAGTTGGCTTGCACCTTTCCAAACCCAAACAGATGTGCCTATGCTCTGGATTGAAGGAGGACCAGCACTGGCACTGCATCTGCTCTGCAGGGACTTTTGGGGAGTTCTTGCTCAGCATTCTGAAAAAAAAAAACCAAGTATTTCCCTGTCCAGAATTACCAGTGCTTTGGCCACAATGGCTTTAGCTGTGCTGTATCTAAAATGCCAATGCAGACGTAGCTTGGCACCCACAGTGCTCCCATATTTGCCCTTGAATGTGGAAAAATCCCATCTGCCCTTGTGACACAGATACCTGAGCTCTTGGAGGAAGGAGCTGGGCTTTATCTGCCCTAATTCAGTGATGTGGTGTGTCCTGAAAGAGCATCTGGCAGCTGCTGGAGGCTGCTGAGCCAGCCAGCATTGAGAACTGGCCACGTGGCAGATGAGTGTGGCTACTGAGGGGGTGATAATGGCAAGAGGGCCTGGCTTGGTGGCCCCCACTGCAGCCCCAAGGACACCTCTGCAGACAAATCTAGAGAATGGACAGCTACTTTAGCCAAGGGACTGCTTCTGCTTTCACTCCTCTGCAGCCAAGAGGCCGGCCCTGGCCAAAAAGGTTGCTGCAAAACTCACCAGAGATCTGACTCCTGGGAGCATGCCGTCGCCATATGGTCTCCACATTAATAACACCAAACAAGTGCTTCATAAACAGTGCTCTAACAACAAATACCAGAGGAATTAATAATAATCTAGCTATTATTTTCTAATGTTCTCGCTTTATTAAGAACACTGATGCTGTCTGAATGAGCTCTTCCGGAAGAACAACATCTGGCACTCACATGAATACCTGATGAAATCCGTATGATCCCGGGTATCTGATGAATTTATGGCCAGAACAGCAGCAGTTTGTGCCCACCTGGCTCACAGCAACAGTCAGTTCTAGGTCATAATGCAATGCCCATGCTGTTCTACACTCTGACTGCAGTGACAGTGCCTTTCTCTCATTCTAGGTTATCATGCAATGCCCATTCTACACTCTGACTGCAGTAACAGTGCCTTTCTCTCATTCTAGGTTATTGTTTAATGCCCATTCTACACTCTGACTGCAGTGATAGTGCCTTTCTCTCTCATTCTAAGTTATCATTTAATGCCCATGCTGTTCTACACTCTGACTGCAGTAACAGTGCCCTTCTCTCTCGTTCTAGGTCCTAACGTAATGCCCATGCTGTTCTACACTCTGACTGCAGCTTTTCTGATCGGCACACAGGCAGCTCCCAAGTCAGAGGACAATGCTCCACTGGAGTTTCCTGCAGAACCCTCCCTGCTCAGCTCCCGCAGTGACCGACCCCGCATCGCCCAGGCGGCCCCGCAGACGTCCCATGGCCACTCCACGTGGAGCCCCGGCAGGAGAGAAGCTTTGAACATCACCGTGGACCCCAAAATTTTTCGGAAGCGGCGTTTCCGTTCTCCCCGGGTGCTGTTCAGCACGCAGCCCCCGCCGCTGGCCGGGCAGGCCCAGGATTTGGGATTTCTCAGCGGCGCGGGGGCTCTCAACAGGACTGCCAGGAGCAGGAGGAGCACGCACCCCGTGCTGCACCGCGGGGAGTTCTCGGTGTGCGACAGCGTCAGCATGTGGGTCGGGGACAAAACCACGGCCACCGACATCAAGGGCAAGGAGGTGACGGTGCTGGGCGAGGTCAACATCAACAACAACGTCTTCAAGCAGTACTTTTTTGAGACCAAGTGCAGGGACCCCAAGCCGGTGTCGGGCGGGTGCCGCGGCATCGACGCCAAGCACTGGAACTCGTACTGCACCACCACGCACACCTTCGTCAAGGCGCTGACCATGGAGGGCAAGCAGGCGGCCTGGAGGTTCATCCGCATCGACACCGCCTGCGTCTGCGTGCTCAGCAGGAAGGCGGCCAGGCCCTGAGCCCGCGCCCTCCGACCCCCCTACCTCAGCTGTAAATTATTTTAACTTATAAAGGACTGCATGGTATATTTATAGTTTATACAGTACAGAAAGAACCTCATTATTTATTAAACTCTTTTGGAAACCTTGGGTGTTTTGTGAGTTATTTGCTGGCAGAGATCTTTAAAATGCATGTTTGTTTTAGTCTCGTTCACCTCTACAACTCTGGGCTATTGAACAAGCTTGCAGCAAAAAGAAAACATTTTCCACGCAGTTTTCACAAATATTGCTCTCTTTGACAAAAAAATTGCCCCGCCAGTTTATTGTAGGTTTATTGTAAATTGAATTTTTTTTGTCCAAATACCAAGAGACTGAAACAGAACTTTCAAAACTTGCTTCCAGTGTTACTAAATATCCATATATAATTAATATAATATCTATTTAATATAATCACTAATTATCCATATATAATTAATCATCTTAGTGAAGTCCTGGTAGAAACATTAGTTCTTCATTGTTGCCAGATCAATTTCTAAGCAAGACCTTTAGTGCATATTTTTAAATTGCCAAAGTATTTTAATTGCAAAAATAATCCATTCTGAATTATTTTGGAACTTTTGTCTGCAGAAGAGTAGGATTTCAAAGCGTGTATTTTTCTGTTAAAATGGTATTTTAGAGCTCATTACTCCAGAGCTATATTGGAGTCATGGGATTTCAAATGTCAATATACTTATATAAATCTAAAAAGTTCACATGCCTTATAATCCAAATTCGATAATTTTCTCAAACCAGTGTTCCGGTAATGGGGACCCACCATAGGAGCAAGTCTTTTCATACATGACAGAATAAAGTCCAAAAATAAATATTAAAAAAATCACTGAGGCTGTGTTTTAGCAAGGACCCAAAATAACCCAGTGCTCAAGATTTCTGTGTGGGGACATCAACCTCCAGAAATACCCGGCGGAGCCCCAGGCCTGTGCTGGGCGTTTCACAGCACTCTCCAAAATCTGCAGATCCTCTGGTTGTTTCCCTTGGAAGAGCAGCTGTTCTCCACTGCAGAAACTCTTTCAAAACAAATACCATCAAGGTTTTTCAGCGTGGTCCCTTCCAAATCCTAGAGGGCACAGCCACCCTGGCCTCCCCTCCTGCACGGTTCCTGCTTTAATGCAAAAAGCAGAGCTGACCTTTGCTTCCTCCACGTCAGCAGCACAGCAGGGCAGCAAATCTCCAGAGGAAACGTGCTGGGGTAAAACAGAGCCAGGGGAGTGAACCCAGGCAGGCAAGAGGTGCTTCCTGGTGGGACAGTGCCAGTCTGTGTGACGAGGAGGGCACAGCCACCCCTCCTGAGCAGCACTGCTCTGCCAGTGTCCCAGTGAGAAAGCATGGCTCTCTCCAGAACAACATATTTGCAATATTTTTGTGAATAATCACTTGTCTTCAAGGGTGAGGAGGAGGCAGGCTCCTGGCTGTCCTGATCCTCCAAATAACCCCTTGTTCTGGAGCAGGGGGAGACAAGGAAGGCTCAGGGGGCTTCACAGCGAGATGAGATGCCCTGACACAGCAGCAGAACAGAGCAGGGGCAGCCACCTCCCTGTCACCATCACAGGAGGGATGGAGGGACAGCAATGACACACACAGCTCTGAGGCAGAGAAAGGATGGAACTGGAGCAGCTTCCACCTGTGCTCCTCAGTGGCCTCAAAGCAATGGTAGCAAATTGCTGCAGAACTGTTTTCCAGACCTGACACAATGGGACTGGAGAAGAATGAAGCTGCTGCTTATTCAGGTCTCCTAGGTTTATGGAGACTGAGATTATTTTATCACTCACATAAGAGAATTGCAATTGTCTTCTGAATGCCTTTGGTAATTCCAAACATGTCTAAGAGCTGGCATTTCTTCAGAAGCCCTGAAAGTGATGCTGTTCTTCAGGAAAGCTGGAGAGGGACTTTTCACAAGGACACTTGGTGATAGTGGGGGGATGGCTTTAATCTCAATGAGGATAGATTTTGATGGGATATTGGGAAGAAATTTCTTCCTGTGAGGGTGGGCAGGCCCTGGCACAGGGTGCCCAGAGCAGCTGTGGCTGCCTCTGGATCCCTGGCAGTGTCCAAGGCCAGGCTGGATGGGGCTTGGAGCCTCCCTGGGACAGTGGGAGGTGTCCCTGCCATGGCAGGGGTTGGAAGAAAATGATCCTACAGATTAAAAAGGCTACCAGTTTTTATATATATAAGCATGATAACCAGCTGCTTCCCTAAAGATGGAGTGTCTTCAGTTCTTCCTAAAGACTTACTTCTAAATAAAAGGATTGAAAATATTTATGGCTAAGAAAAAATAAAGCTACTTCATCTAAAATAAGTTCAACTAGAGGGACTGCTATAAGGCAGTTATATTGGAAGCATAGTTGCTAATTCAAGAATCTGAAATTCTCTTTAGAATCTGAGGGCAGAAAAGCAAGATCTTTATATTTAAAAAGCAAATCAGATCAATTTGGTTTCACCTTTAGCCAAATGCCACACGCCTGACACTCACAATTTCACTCCTGCTCAGTGGGTCTGACTAAGGAGTGAAGGTTAAATTTTGCCTGGAGGAAAACAGATCAATCTCTAGAGAGATGGATCATAATCAGTTTCCATCACCCAGCATGACACTCATCCTCTCATCACTGCTGTTATTAGTTTGGTGGGGCTTTTTGGAGGGAGGTGTGGGAGGAGGCAACAACACATCTGAAAGCCCACAGGTTACTCAGTCATCCTGCTGTTGGGGGAGTGCCAAGAGCCTGGAATTCCAGAAACCTGGAATACCTTCAGAAAGCCCATTCCAACACCTACACCTGCAGCCAGGCTGCACTTCAGCGGGCATGGGAGATTGTTTTCACTTCAGCTGCAATACAGACAGGAAATGTTGACACTGACAGAGAAGGGATGGTTTACATAAGAGCCTTGCTTTCTCCCAGTTTCCTTTCACCCCTTACATGACACTGCTGCTCTGCCCTCTAATCCCTTGTTCAAACATGCGATTAAGAACAGCCACACCCTCGCCTGCGCTTCCTTAGTAAGCAACACCTCAGGAGAGCAATTACAACCGCTCAGGGAATTTGATTGCAGGGTCTGGGATCACTGTGTGTGTGTGTTTTCACTTTTCTCAGTCTGTTTTTCTGAGGAATTCTCTGCTCTGCAGAACTTGGTGTCTCTGTGCCTACAATGTCCTGATGTGGCATCTCCAGCCTGATATAAATCATATCAATCCTGAATGCCTGGTCAATAAAACCATCAAGAATTGTGCATTGACACTTCAGTATCACCCTTCACTTAAGCTGCTTTGGGACATGAAAAGAAATCAGCAAAATCTAAGGAATGCTGAATGTGGCCTATAGCAGAACAAAATATGGAATTACCACTGAACAGCAGTTTAATACATAGAGAAAACCCTCCAGCAGGCACCTGGCACAGGGCTGAAACTAAGAAAATGCCAGACAGAATTAGCCAGGGTCTAATCTGGGCAGGAGACAGCATCCATTGGTTTTAGACAGCAGAAGGGAATCCCGACAGGACCAATATCTTGTCAGGAAAATGGATGTTCTTTGGTTTGGTTGGTGTTAAAGAGGACCAGATGATCAACTCTTTCCTGTATGCACAATTTTACAGCAGAACCCAGGCATTGGCCTCAAATTACCAGATAAAACATTCAGTCCTTATCCTCACAGTTATAACTGTTCTGCAGTAATTGTCTTTACTTCAACAATCTCGTCAGCACTTCTTCAGTGGTCTTTGATTTTCCTTCTTGATTTCAAACACCAAATACTTCCTGAGGCAATCAGAAATTCATAGCTTTTGGAGAGTTTCCCTAAACTCCCCCGGACATGAAGGGGAACAATGAAGCTGCCAATTTTTGCTGTGCACCTTTGCTGTCTGAATGATGGGGACACCACAATGTGACAATTAAAGTGGCTGGGATGGAGTGAGAGATTATTCTGTTGTGCTTCTGACAAACTGTTCTGGAGGAAAACTTTTTCTTGCTTTACACCAAAAGAAAAATAAAAACAATCCGAAACTGCTCATGTCTAAGGCAGCGAAATGTCCAAGTCAGTGAAATGTCCAAGTCAGTGAAATGTATTTCTGCTTTAAATGCAAATGGCTTTTTCTTTTGAAGCATTTCTTAGGCACACATGGCTTTTAAGTAGCATGATGCCAGCAGCTCCTGCACAAACCCCAGCAGCCCCCTGTGCAGAGCGGTGCTCAGCTCCAGTGCCTGTGTGGAGCTCCTTCTGCCTGGAAAAGGCAAGCCTGTACTGAGCACACTGACTCACGGATTGCCTCTTTTTTTATTGCCTCTATTTCCATAATCCAGCACACACACTGAGCCCTGTCAGGCATTTAGCAAGCTCTTGCCCTGGGGGTTGTGATCCAGGGGTGATGGGTGCAGGGTGATTCAGCAGGCTGGAACTCTGCAGTAACCCCAGCCCAGGTGATACCCTAAGCCCTGATGAGCACAGATGCTCGTGGCACCTCTGTGCAAAACACATCTGCTGTTGTGACTGATCAGATGTGTCCTCTGGGGATTTTGTTCCGTTTCCCTTTTTCCTCTTGAATCATTGGATTTGGTTACATTCCAGTTCTACTGCGCCGAGTCCAAGTCTGAGAACAAGTAAGGCTGTGGCAGGAAGGAAGGAGTGTGCACAATCCCAATTCCCTGGTGACAGGTCTATTAAGCAATAAATAATGAGCCTTTTATTACAGGTTCTAATTAGAACAGGACTTGTCTGATTTAGGAGATAAACTGAGCACTCATTCCAAAATTCAGTTTGATCTCTTGCAGTGACATTCAAGCTCTCTTTGTTTTCTTTTTGGATTGATGATGCACAGGAAGAAAAGGGAAAGGAAAAGTGTTCACCAGCTGCAAAGGATTGCTTTGGTTCTAGGCTCTTTACAGAGACTGGAACCCAAATTTCTAAAAAAATGTGCATTCAAGGCCTTTAGACACCATGACTGACATTTTAAGTGGGGTAGAACATGCTGGACATAGGCAGGAGCTGCTGAACAATAACAAGAAATAGCAGGAGACTGTGCTCAATTTGCTAGACAATGTCCACTATATCAAACCTATGAATGTAAAACCCAAGTTTTTATTTTGTTTTCTCACACAAGGTCCAGAATGCTTTTCAGAAAGTCATGGAAAGCATTCTCCTGTTAAGGTAGTAAAAAACCCAGCAGACAGATTTTGCATAAATTTTTAAAAAGTTTTTACGTCAGTGACAACAATTATAAGAAATTTTTAGCCACGAATGTTGCTTAGCAAACAGTAAAATTGGAGGCTTTGTTAAAAGTATTTTGAATCAGAACAGCTGTAATGAGCTAAACTGAAGAAGTGAAGGTGACCAGAGTGCAAAATTGTGTGAAAAGTCCCTTGTCCTCCATTAACTCCTCAAGACTATAAATCAGAATAGACAAGGAGAGCAAAAAAGAGGTTTTGGAATCACATCCATAAATTTAGATGATTAGTAGCACAGGAAAAGCAGTATCTAATGGGAAAGGGCTGTTCTAAACTGGGACTGTTTACTGGGGAATGATGGAAGCCCAGTCCTCTTGTTCTAGGAAGTCAAGAGTTCTTGAAGTTCCCTTTCAAATGCGCTCCCAAAGCAGATCCCTGAAGCCAAAGACAACAAACTTGGCCAGGGTTATTGTCAGGCTGAAGCAAACAACTCCTCAGCTGTGTGAGTGCAGCGAGTTGTGAGCCCAGGGAGATCACTCAGGCACCACCAGCATCCCCAAAGCATCCCCAGCAGGCAGCTCCTGTTGTTTGCCAGCTGCAGGCTCAGAATTGCCACACACAGCTCTGCCACCCAACTGCAGAACCCCTTTTGCCACAAAGCCAGGAGCTGATGCAGAAAAGCCAGGTCTAACTCACAGCATCTTCTTGCTCCACCCTGGCCTTGCCAGCACAGTGACCTACACAGAATGCAGCTCATTATGCACTGAAGGGACTGCTACAATTAGTGACTAATTGCTGACGTGGGAAAGAGAAAAAAAAAAATAAAAATTTGGGTTACTTGCTCTTGACAACCTTCTGCTGGAGTTTTCATGCCTCCTCTGTGCTGCTGCAGTGAGGGAGAGCTCAGAGCCAGGAGAACA
Source organism: Sialia sialis (assembly GCA_009812075.1). NCBI lineage: Eukaryota > Metazoa > Chordata > Aves > Passeriformes > Turdidae > Sialia > Sialia sialis. The sequence continues at coordinate 378,654 of VRYO01000254.1, forward strand.
GTGGCAATAAAGTTTCTGGGGGGACTAAAAAGCTTTCTGCTGTGTCCTGAGTGGAATCAGTTCCTCTGATGGCAATTTCTACAGCCAGCACAGGGAGGAGAGTGGAACTGTGCAAATTAAGGCCACACATTCCAGGAGTAGCAGATCCTGTACAAGCTCAGCACTGCTGACAAAGCCCCATTTTCATACAGTCATGGAATCCTGGAATGGAAGGGACCTTAAGGGCCATCCCACCCAATCCCACCC
>VRYO01000254.1:379899-441926 GCA_009812075.1 Sialia sialis
CATCCCATCCCATCCCATCCCATCCCACACTTTCCACTATTCCAGGTTGCTCCAAGCCCTGTCCAGCCCAACCTTGGACTCTCCCAGGGATCCACAGCTGCTCTGGGAAATCCATTCCAGCCCCTCACCACCCTCTCAGGGAAGAGCAGTTTCCTGACATGTGATCTAAACCTACTCTCTTTACAGAGCCACTTCAGAACCATCCAATTAAGTTACATCAAGAGATTTTCCTTTCTAAAATTGCAGAATGGGGTCCCCAGCACCTCAAGTATAATCAACCCAAAAACTTTATTGAAATTTGCACTTGAAATCCTGAATGGCTTTTATTTCACCAATGTATTAAACACTTTACAGATCCTAATTTTCCAATTTGCTTAAAAATAGGCATTTATTTGGAGAATTTAAGATACAGATTATCTTATCTACAATAGATTTGAGACAAATTGAAAAAAAATATTATTTATCTCATCTTTCCAAAACTCAGATCACCTTCAGCTTTATCAAACTGCTTAGACATTGTCTAATGTGAGTGAAGAGGTGATTCATTTGGTGATTAATAATTCCCAATAGAGCTGTCATCGGCAGCAAGGCTTAAACACCAACTTCGGAACATCAAAGCCATGCAAGGGTAAACAGGGAGAATCAAATTAATAAATGAGATTTTTTGCAAACTGGATCTGTTCTGGCTCCTTCAGCACTGGGCTGAATAATGATGTTGATTGAAATAGTTTATTCTGAATGTTCATAACAACCCATCATTCTTCAGACAGGGTATACAGCACTTATCTTCCCATCCATCACCCAGCCCTTGGTTTGTGTCAACCAGTCGTAACAAGAGCTTGTGTTTGAGCATCAAAGGTGATTCAACAAACATTTCACACTGTCACTTTCTCAGCATCGCCCAGTTTCTGTTTTGGTTTTGCCAATTTTCTCCATCCCATTCCTATCATTCTTATTTCTCTCTTATTTTCATGGAATGTTTTTGTGCTCAGGATCTTGCTTATTAATATTATTTTTTAAATGCTCCTCAACAGCAGCAGCTTTCATTCTATTTTTCTGCCACATATTTCACTTACCTGCTTTGCACCTCGTGCCATAAACCTTCATTTGTTTCCCAGATTGTCATCCAGGAGATGCTGTGACTGTCCCCAAGCAGGTGACCATGCACAGGTGGGTGCTCATCAGTCTGAGCCTTCAAACCTGGTTTTATTCCTTCCCAAAAGTTCTTTTCTGTCAATACCCTAAAGTGAAATGGCAGCTGGAGGCAGGAGTACCCCAGCCAGTTTTAGTGCTTGTGATGAAGTGGTGGCTGGGGGAACAAAGAATTTTACCCTGCAGAGCTCCTGCAGAACAGGCTGCAACAGCACCAGTGCTCCTGCCAGGCTGCCTCCCTGTTCCTGACACAGCTTCTGTCACTCAGCTGCCTCAGATCTTCCCTTCAATGCTCTGTTTTTCAGCTCAAGCATCAGTTAGAACTGGAGGTAAACCCCTCCCCTCCAGAGGATTCAGAGCAACCCATGGAAATAATCAATTTATTGGCCATTTGCCCTGGATGTGTGAGAGCTCTGCAGTCCCCTCCACTGGAAAACTGCTAAAGAGAGCTCCCTGCAAATCTGTGCCTTTGCAAACACCTGGGAAATGTGAAGAAGTTCCTGCAGAGGAACTGAGCAATGTTTTATTTATTCAGTTATTTATTTGAGGCTGCACTGAAAATGAGCAAAACCACATGCGCTTATGGCATTTATTTTATGTCTCACATTTCCCTGGCAGTCTCTGTGGAGGCACCACATCTCAAGCATCATTGTAAAGCCCTATAACATTGTTTCAAAGAAGAAGAACATTTTTGAAAAGGCTTTTTTGGTTGGTTTATTGAGGGCTTTTGTTTGTTTGTTTGTTTATTGATTAAATAAAGCAGGCACAGGGATAAAAAATGTTTCTGGGCTGACTCCAGTTGCTTTCCTGGCTTTTCTCCAGTGATATTCAAATCAGGGGTTGTTCAAACTAGGAAACAGTAGTTTTGCCATTTACTCATACAAAAACTTGGGAGCTCTGGTATTTTTTTAGTACACATTGCTAACAGGGTTCAAGAGTACCCTCTCCTCTGTCATGTGGCTCTGGCTGTGCATAAACATTGCTTTGACCAATAGGGGCAAAATTAGATACTTCCCAGAATGATTTGTTGCATTCTCACGACAGTTGCGATCCCAGACTGGATTAGATCCAGTGGGAAAATGTTTAGACAAAGTCCTGCAGCAAAGAACACTCCTGAGAGTGCCTGTGGGCTGCCTAGGACAGAAGGCAAGGTTACAGCCAGGCCTGGAGAAGTGGGCTCCAGGGAGGTGTCTTGGAGTGCTCTGCCTGTTCAGAGGGAGCAAATAAATTGGGAGCATCGAGCAAATGTGAAATCATGTTTGTGTTCTTCCCTGGGAGGGTGGGGAGGCTCTGGCACAGGCTGCCCAGGGGAGCTGGTGCTGCTCCTTCCCTAGAGGTGTCCAAGGCCAGGTTGGAGCAATCTGGTCTAGTGGAAGGTGTTGGGGCTGGAACTGGTTGAGCTTTAAGGTCTCTCCCAACCCAAATCACTTTGGAATTCTAAGATCTCCAATACCAACCATTTAATTCAGCTTGTATTACTCAAACATGATGAAATGGAAACCAGCAAGAAGAAGGAACATGGAGAGATCAGAAAAGGAGGGTACCACTCAACCCACCCTTCAAACACTCTCCTGACCCACTAGATTTTAAGTTCCAAGAGCTTTAGGAAATACTTAGCTAAAGGTTACTCCTAATTGAGTGATCCAGCAGAGATAAGCACGTCAGGACTGAGAGCTGGAAAGTGCAAATGCAGCATGAAATTGGCAGCAGGAACAAGGTCTTAGCACCTCCACTGTGCTGCCCCAGCCAAGCTTAACCAGCCTCTGAGGCCTTAAAAATGTAAGCCCTGCTCATTTCTCCTCATTAACTACTTTGGAGCCACATTTCCTAACAGCTGCTTGGGGTTTTTTTCCTCCTTCCTACTGGTTTCCCCTTTCTTCTTCTGTGAGAGTTGTTTGGATTCGTCGTGCTTGCAGATTCCACTCAAAGCTGTGCTTCTCATTCAAAACATTTCTACTCACAAAGGCATTTTTGCCTTTGCCTTCAGTTTGAATGAGCTGTGCAACCTGCACAGCCTTGCCTTTTTAGCCCCTTCAAAGGAGGTTTATTAATTTTTATTCCTCACTGCTCCAGCAGATTACTCTAAGTACTTTCTGCGCATATCCACACAACACCAAAAATAGTGAATTATGCTTGGAAATCAGACACACATATTGTTAGAAACCTGCATTCCTGCAGTCATATTGTGACATCATGCTTAGGAATACATTTCCTGACTCAGGTGACACCGTTACTCAGCTTTTCCTACCCTCTTTGATTGCTGGAATATTACCTAAAGCTGTTTAGAAGATAGAAGATGTGAGAAATTGAAATCATCTGGAGACAGCTTCTTGTCTGCCACTGCTGACAGGTAACATTACAAGAACTAATTCACTGTTGCTGTTAAATTCCTGTTACTTTCATTCACATCTTTGCTGTGAAAGCACAGAAGATCCTTTGTCAAGCAGCGTTTAATCAACAGCAAAAGATAAACAGAATACGTAGGAATGGCTTGGTAGTGCTTCAACAGTACAGCCTCCATTTTATGTTTATTCTTAGTGTTTAAATTGCCTTCCTCTCTAAGCCAGAGGTCAAAGTGAAATTTTATTTATTTTCCCAGTGTGATGCAAGCAGCAGAACGTGGTGGTGCTCCTCTGTGACAGCTCTGACACTGCAGACAGAGGCTCAGGCTCCAGCTGAGAGGAGTTTTGGAGCAGTAACAGAGGAAAGGTGAGCCCACTGCTCTCAGCCTGGGAATTGTGGTGCCTTTGGGACAGTCTGGTCCCTGAAATGGGGGGAAAACTTCAAGGGTCTTGATTCATTTTATCAGGGTAGGAAAAGGAATTAGGAAATAATAAATACAGGACCCCTGAACCAACAGCAGCAAACCCAAAAAACTTCTTTACCTTGTCAAAACCAGCTGCTTTTAACACCTAAACAGGATTTTGGTATTACTGTAAAAGTATCTGTGCCTCTGTTTAGCCCCTTGCATTATAAATGTAAGACACTGAGGGGTCTGGGAATGAGCAAGGAATCAAATAAACTTTTCAGCCTCCTGTGTCGGAGCTCACCAGCCAAACTGTCAGCCCTGCAAGGAGCTTGAGGACACACCAGTGTTACCAGGAGAGTGGCAAAGACAAATGCACTTCAGTGGTGGAAGGTTCAGCAGTTCACTCCCATCCTAATTTTGCAGAAGGACACAGCAATGTACATTCAAACAAAGCTGCTGTAGCAGGAGGCAAAGGAAATCAGAAAGGAATCAACTCAGAGCTATGGACAGAGCTCCCCTCTCCATCCTCACTGCCATGGCTGGAATAAACAGAATTTATTGTTGTAATCATCCCCCATCATGGACTGCACATATCCTGTGCCATTACAGCATATTCCACAGGCCTTGCATTCCTCTTTTCTTTCCCTAAATTTTTAACCATCTTTGAATTTATAAATAACATTTAAGTTCATATTTCAAGCATGCAGGCTTTTGGCCTCTATAATATCTCAAAGAAATCACCTTTACTTCTCACAATGTAGATTCAGAGCATCCAAAGTCTGTTTGCTTGTTATATTAATAGAATTCAGAAAATTGCTCTACAACATTCCTAAAAAAGAGAATCAGCCAAAGTTAGACTTGGCATCTGCACAAGTCTCAGTTATTTTTTGGAATACTTTGACAACACTCTTATGTTATTGTCTCTGGGTTCATTTTTCTGTTCATGTATTCCCCAAAGAAGGAAAGAATGGTATTCCTGTTCTCTGAATAAGGACACATCTTGCTTGTCAGAGAGATTTAATTATTTAATTTCCCTTCTCCTCCTTTAATTGTTGGATCTTCAGGAGGTTTCAGGTCCTTCTAAATCTTGCTCTTCAGAGAAAGTCATCCTAAGTGCCTCAAATAAACAAGAACAGTGTTTTACCTGCAGAGCAGACACCTTCAGTTATTGTCCTTTCAGCTGGTTACTGCAGGGAGAGCCTTTGGAGAGCACAGAAAACCCTTTAGGTTACTAAATCTGATTTAGTAACACAGAAAACTTGAGCTGCTCAGTGCTGGCACGAGCATTGTGGCAAAGCCTCAGCTCCCCAGGCTCCACTTGGCTTCACCTGGGTGCACCTAGGGACAAAATAAAGGTGTAGGATGAGCAAGGTGACTCCTCCAGAGCTGCTTCTGAAGGAACCCTGCAGTCAATTGAGAACATTTTCATTTTCTTTCTTCCATTTGATCTCCTCAGCAACATATTTTTCATATTATTCCTCACATTTTACTTCCATCTGGTTTCAGCTTTTGATTAGAAACTTGGAAGCTCAGCCTTAACAGCTCAGTGCAGAGACCTGAGCTGCTTCCAGCCATATTCCTCCTTGGAGGATCTTAACTCAGCCTTATGGTTCTTTTTACTGAGGCTGTATCCTCAGTAAATAGTTTGCAACTCTAGGAAAGAGAAAAAAACTCTTGCAAACAGAGGAGGGGTTTGTTATCCTGGAAGAAACCAAACCTGCAAGACAGATGATACTGATTGAAAAATATTTGCTATGCAAAGTGGCATTTATAGGGAAGCTGCAAATTGCCAGGTTTATCGTACAGGACTCAATGCACATTGAAATGTTGGTCGACATCTCATCAGGAATACAGGACCAAGGGATCCCTGATATCTGAGCTCAGCCCAGACTCGCTGCAGCCACAAAAAACTGACAGGGAAGTTCCTGCTCAGAAAAAAAAAAATTAAAATGTTCAATAATGAGTATTGTTTTGATGGGGTCATAAAATTGTACAACCCCAGAATGGTTTGGGTTGGAAGAGAATTTAAATGCCATCCTGTCCCACCCCTGCCTTCCACTGTCCCAGGTTGCTGCAAGCTCCATCCAGCCTGGCCTGGGACATTTCCAGGGATCCAGGGGCAGCCACAGCTGCTCTGGGCACCCTGTGCCAGCCCTGCCCACCCTCCCAAGAAAGAAATTCTTCCTAACATCTGATCTAAACCCACCCTATCCATGTCCTCCCCTGTGCAGGATCAGGAGAAGCTGGCAGTCATCAGGGCAGGAAAGGTTGGTGGATGGTCCCATTTTAACATTAAAAAAAAATAATTTTTAGCTTAAAAGCTTTAAAACATCCCGAGCCAGAACAAATTAGTATCTCCCCAAGTGTGGCTGGCACACAACCAGCAGGCACAGAAACCCCAAGAGATGTGGGTGGAAAGAAAAAATATTTGGGAATGGTGACCCTCCTACATCACCTCAATTTCAACAGAAGGGGTTAATTCTCAAGGACCTATGAAAGTCACAGAAGAAAGCCAGATATAGGCCAACATCAGAGGCACCAGTGATTTCCAGCAGCTTTTGAACAGCACAGGAATTTTCCAAGTCATCCTGAATCACCCCAAGCATCCATGAGAAGTTACCTACCTGGCCTGCAGTGCAGGGGCGAGCTGGAAAAAAGGCATTGAGCTACTGACTGTAAGAATCAAGGAAATGTGCTTAAATTTCCTCCATTTCTGAGCAATCAAACAGGACAGCCAAAGAAAAACAGAAAGCAGGATTCTAATCACAAAGCTATGAAGAAACAGGTTTCCAGATTCATCTAGCTTTTGTCGCTTGGATTTTTTTTCCTTACATTCTAAGCTTTTTTCTTGCATTCTGATACCACCTCATCTGGGCTGTGCTTTTATATTATTCTTTGCAGTATTTGCAGAGTTCACAGTAAAGACTTGAGACATATGTAGGACATATGCAGGAGAGATCCTGGAATGATCTCATGTTTGCAGCTCCAAAGAGGATCAGAGAGCTGAAAGTTGCTCTGGGTTGTCCCCTAGTGGTCCCCATCTTTCCTGGGGAGCAGAACCCCTGATTGTCATGGTCACCCCCAAACTGGGACCTGTGCACATTAACCAGGGGCTGCCTCCTTCCCTGCAGCATTTCCCAAATTCCTCACTGCAGATCTTACCTGGCCATTTGCTCCCAGTGCTGCCCTGTGATGATGATTATTCCTACACAAATCTATGATCTTCTATGCTATGATTTATGATTAAGTCATATTTAATCATAATGACTAAGTCTACTCTTTTAGAGGTTTTCCACAATCTGTCATTTGTAATTTGAGTTCTGTCCTCCCCTATTCTGGCAGCATTTCACAGCTTTGTTGTCATTCATAAATTCCTGACAGAGTTCCCATTACATTATCCAGGTTATGTAAAGGACAATATTGGCCAACACATCACCCAACTCCACTTGATAGACACAGGGAACTGGTTCAGGTTATATTACCAAAAACATCCAAGAAGGATTGACTTCCAGAAAATTCTCACAGATTTTGACTCACATTTATCTTGTTTTCTTCAGCCACACAGCTTAGAGAAACAACTCAATGTATAAAATCTGAAATGCTGCTTTTTCTGTAGCAGGTCAAAATCCTGAGTCCATATCTGTTGCCAGCTCTGCCCATGTACTATTTTTAAAATTTACCTCTTGTCCAAATCAAGTCAGATGGCATCACACAGGCTTTCTTCCTTCATGTTTCTCCATGTTCAGAGCACTGTTTTGGAATTTAATTAGAAGGTTCCAGACAGTTCCAGACATCCTACATCTCTACACAGGCACCTCTTCCATGTTTGAGCTCAGCAACTGGAGAGGCTCCTATGCTTTTACCAGGAGCTTTGAACCCAGGGAAATTTTTGCTCTTGTTCCTTCTTTCTGCCTAAATCACCCTCCAGCTGCCTGTGCATCCCAGCAGTTTGGGTCAGGCTCATACTTATTGTCCATTGTTCTTTTATCCTTCATCACTTTTCTTTTCCATTCCATATTTTGAGTCCTTTCTGATGCAATTTCAGCTGTTTTGCTAAGGCTGCTCCTGTCAGGTCACATATGCAGCAGCCCAGGAAGGCCAGAAGAAAATGTGGCATTAAGTGGTTTAAGTGCAATTAGCTGAAGGATTGTCATGGAAACAATCTAATTTAAGCTAAAGAACAAAGTCATTATCCTCAGAATTTTACTAAACTTTCATTTCTGTTCTCTATTCTACCCAAAAACACTTGGGAAGGAGAGATTTCACAAAAAACTTTAAGTCACGATATTTGCTTTGAAAAAAAAAATCAACATGAAATTAATTTTAAAACCCAACAACAACAAAATATATTTGCAAAATCTCCACTCAGCAGAAGGAAGGTAATTTCTTCTTATTCCAGGCATAGAAAGCTCCTCCTAGGACCCTCCTAGGGAGGCAAAATTTATTCAATTTTAAAGGATATGCTCCTTTTAGACCGACAAGTTCTTCTGTACACAGCACTGTTACCATTCAGGAAGTTACTACAGAATAACTCATTTTATTACCCATGTGCTCTAAATTCTGATTATAACTAAACTGCAAAAAATCCCCTTCAAGATACTTCAAAGAGGAGCTTTACAAAAGTGATAAAAATTGGAGGATTTGGGTGCTCAGTGTTTCTAGTGGTGTGTTCTTATGCCATAAATATCCAGGATATACATGGAAAGATTAGATCAATATGTCAGTAGTAAAAACCAGATCTGTGTCTCCATGCACTCCATCCCACTCAGTTTTTTGCATTATTTCATTAACAGGTCCCAAGCATAAGCCAATAGTGCTCCAAAAAAGCAAAGCCAGCATCTGCTGCAAGACATCCTCTCCTCCTGCACAGAACAGGGATGGAGGTGCTCCTGGAGCCAGATCAAAAGAGCATACCTGGCATTTGAATAGAATGCAGAGAGGTCTGAGGTGGCTCCTGGATCTTGTGAGGGCTTGTCCAGCTCTCCCAAGGTTTTTTTCCCTCTGCACACAGCTTGTCCTCGCTGCAAGGACGTGCTGCACGTGTCAGCCTGTCAACAAACGTGTCCTACCTCACTGCTGGAGCAGGAAAACTCCCACTGTGCCTGGATATTCATGGGGAAACTCGTATTGAAAGGCAGAAATGGCAGGACAAGATTTGAACTGCGGTTTTTTAAAGAGTTGCTGCAGGTGGGGTCTCATGAGGGCACAGGAAGGGAAATGATGAGAGGCTGAGGAACAGCAAACACAGACAGAAAGATCACAAAACTGGCCAGCAATTCCCTGTGACTGGGGGAGTGTGATCCACAAAAAATGGGTGTTCCACAGTACATACAGATTCCATGTCCTTCATAAGAAACCTGACTTACCAGAAAGTCTGCAAACTGCCCAGGAATTTAATTGCAGCTTGTAGCTTTGTTTCAGTGATGACGGAGTGAAGCTGCTGTGAGCTGGAGTTTGGTTGTGCACAAAGAATTGTTTGAAACTCAGCCACTCCAGTGCCTGCTGCTTCAGAGGCAGCCAGATCTCGAGCAGAGCTTATTTTACATCTGCAGGAAATGTCAGTGGGGCTGTGCAGCAGCACCTGAGCAGAGAAGGTGCCCAGGAGCTGCACTGGGCTGGGCTCCAGAACCTTGAAATGTGGGGCCCAAAGGTAGGCAGGCCTTGGTCCCTAGAGATCAGAGAATCATGGAATCATTCAGCTGGAAACACCTTTCAGGATTATCAGTTCCAGCCATTTCCCCAGCACTGCTGTGTTCACCACTAACCCCTGTCCCCAAGTGCCACATCCACATGATTTTGGAACATTTCCAGGGATGGTGATTCCACCACTGTCCTGGGCAGCTGTGCCAGTGTCTGAACACTTTCAGTGAAAAAATTCTCCCCAATATCCAATCTAAACCTCCCCTGGCACAGTTTGAGATCTGTGGTTTGAGGTCGTTTCCTCCTGTCCTGTCCCTGTTCCCTGGAGCAGAGACTGATCCCCCCAGCTGCCCCTTCCTGTCAGGGAGCTGTGCAGAGCCACAGGGTTCCCCCTGAGCCTCCTTTTCTCCAGCTAACCACACTCTGACTTCTGTGGGTATTTTCCACTTTGGGAACCAGATCAACACATCAATTTTGGTAACCAAACCTCTGAAAGTGGGTTATAATCAGTGGGGTCTTCAGTACCTTCCCTGCCTTTAGTATTTATTATGGATATTTTACAGAAAGACTGTCCAGTGCTGTTGGTTCCATTCCCACAAAATCAATCATTTTTAGGGCATCACACTCCAAATGGAGACAGGACAGGAGCAAGGCCATTACTGTGGGAGGAAATAGCAGCTCAGCTCTCCAGACATTTGCTCTGTCTGAGACTAGATTTTCTTTGAAACTCCCAAAGTATCCCCCATTTCTGTGGTTGATCCAGGTACAATCAATCAGCAATTTTTACATTATTTCCTCCTAAATGCTCAGAGCACCCAGAAGCAAAATTTAGACCTGGAAATTCACACCTATTCCCCTCCCATTAGACCGTTGGGGGAAATCACTGATTGTTCTACCAACCTAATGTTGATAAATGCTGATAATTCTCATGTTCAATCCAGTCCACTGCTGCTCCTGGATAAGCATCCTACTGCTCTGACCTTCATCTATTCTAGATGAAGCAGCTCAAGTGCCCTCTAGTGTGGTTTCAGCACATCCAGTCCATGCTTTCCTCAAATTTTAGGTATAAAATTAGAGGGTTTGTCTTTGGTTTGAAGTATTTCTGTAGATCCATAGAATTTCATTACTTAAACTACTGTGAAAAACAGGTTGACTGCAAAATGATGATGATTGTGATTTTTTAAATAAAATTTCTGAATTATAGTTATGACTACTTTCACTTGATCCCCAAAATAGCAAAATTTACTCAACATGTCTGATATTTGCATGACCATTATATCTGCCTGTGGGGTGTTGCTGTAATTGGATTGTTTTTCTTGATATAAAAGGGTTTAGAACGTCACCATTGTGCAAAAAAAAAAAAAAAAAAAAAAAAAAAAAGGTACTTCTATTTATTTTTCCACTTTCTTATAAGCCCAAACTTTGACTACATATTTATCAAAGTCGATTTTATTTTTCTACCTCCTGCATTTTTAGTGGGTCCAACAAACATTTCCTGAACAACTCAAGTGATTCTTACTGCTCCATTTGAATTACTTTCCTAGCTGATTCAACCCAAAGAAATTTGGCCCTTTTAAAGCTATTCACAGTCTGAATAATGAACGTGCTGAGATCATCTCAGAGCACATGTTTCTGGAAGCTTTCCTGGCTGGGCTGCACAGGCTTTGAAATAAGCTTCCTGTTTTAGCTAATTCTGCTTTAGCTCCAGTCGTGTGCGCACCATGTGAGTGAACAGACCCAGGCACCAAATGGGTTTGTTTTTTCCAGACTGAAGGTGGAAATGGGAAGAGCACAGGCTGATATCTTTTCAGGCATCTTGCATAGTAGTGAAATTCTCAGAGCTGACTTGAAAGAAATGCTGGAGAAATAAATGTATATTCTGGTAGCACCAATGGCCTGTCCACTTCACGGGCAGCTGCCAGTAAACACTAAAGGAAACAGCTTGGGAATGTAGGGTAGGAATAGGAGGAGCACATTCCCAGTTTGGCCTGCTGGAATTCAGGGATGTTTGTTTTAAGAAGATCAGAAGAAAAATTAGAGTGAGAATAATGGAAATAAGGGCAGGCTGAGCTGTGGGATGGTTTCAAAGGAAGAATCCTGTCCCTTGGCTTGAGGTTACCATTGGAAATGGGTTTCTCCAATTCTGCTCTGCAATTCACAGCCAGGCACGAAAACTCCAATACCTTTCCCCTAATTTTTCCTAAACACTTAATCCTACTCCACTCTTAACAGCCTTTTCTATTACTTCTTAGACCTGGGAAAATGTAGAAGTCTATTTAAAACACTGGCGAGTTTCCAAGCAGCAGCAGCAGCAACAGCTGTGCTCAGATCGGCTCTCCCTGATGGAAATTTTCTCTTCTTGTACCCAAACATCATCACACCACAATCACATCAATATATGTCCTTCAAGTGTTCCAGCCAGAAGCAGAAAGGCAGCGCTCATGTGAATAGGACAGAAAATGAGATTCTATCGTGATTGAAATTGGAATTATGTCCTCGTACTGCCATGATTTCCCTTTTCACGCTTGCAAATATTTTAACAGTCCTGAAGAGTGTTTCTTACAGGGGTTAAAAGGAATTGAGGAAGGGGAGGAGGTTTGTAAAACTCAGTGAAGTTTTCTGTAGTTAACATGCAATAAAATAGTGATTTTAGACACGGGTTGATTAGACTTGCCATGAGAATAGACATTTTGTTCTTAGTGGCAGGTTCTTGAGATAAATATCAGTCATTATTAGCATCTGATTTCAGTCTTAAAGTCAAAAGTACTTGACTTTTCTACCCAGTTCCATGAACAGTTAAACACCTTTATGAGTTGCCAAATATGTCTGAATTAGTCTGAGTACATTTGCTCTGGAAGGACATTTTGTACCTCTCTAACATGCAGTTACTGATGCAAAGGCTTTGTATAAATAGCACAAGAATAGCTTTGGATACATCATTTTTAAAAGTTCCCCCTCTCCTCAGCTCCTCTGCTTTCTAGCAAATTTTCATGGAAGATGGAAAACTCAGCAGCATTTCTGTTTATTTGAGAAGAAACCATTCACACAACAAAGCTCACTTTGGACCTTTCCCTTCTGTTTTGTCCTTGCAAAGGAGTAACTTGGGGTAGAATTCAGAAAAGCTCTTTGGACTCTTCAGCCATTGACTGGGGTTCTGCAGGGATAATTTTTCATTTAATCAATGCCTCTGGACCCAAACATTCCCCCAATATTGATGGTGCACGTGAAAGAGCTGAGTTAAAACCACTGAATTCAAGGTGCAGCCCAGCAAAGAAATTTACTCCTGGAGTGAGGAGGAGGAGCAGGAGAAAGGCACTGAAGGCACTGCTGCAGCCAGTTTAACTCGAGTAGAGCCCCTGTCATCCTGCAGCCTGCAGGATAGATTAAATAGCAGAGAAATCTTCCCAGAAAATTAACAAAATCATTTATTGTAAACATGTTGGACTGATGATTTCTTTGAACAGAAACCAAAACTTCCCTCAGATAACTGAATGCTGTGTCCAAATATTCTTCTGATACAACACAGGCGAAGTTTTTCTGTGCCAAGAAAAAAATCACATTTCATAGTAAGGGTAGAGTAGGCAGCATGGTGGTGCCCCAGATATAACAATAACCAAATGTTAATAATGATGAAGCTTTTAAATTCCATGGTGTTATTTGACTTGTTTGTTTGTTTTAAGAGCTGCCTTTCCTGATGGAAAGCCATCAATATTCAGAGAAATAGGACAATAAATGGGATTTCTAGGCTTCTTCAGATCCCTTGTTTTCTTCTGTTTAACCAACAAACAAATTTATATCCTTAAAGGCCATAAACGTGTTCAGATTTCCCTTTGCCTTGTGTTTCAGGGAGTATTTCTCTGTGATACCAAGCACCTGCTGCAGTTCATACATCACCTGCTGCTGCTGTCCTTACACTGAAACTTGAAAAAATGCCCAAACCTCCATCAGTTCCCAGCTTAAAGCGGTTTTGTGGAAGCAGACACTTCCCTTCAAGGATTTCTGCTCTCTGCTGGATACCCTCTCCACCACCACAAGGAGATGCAAACCCTGCGAGTGCCACTCAGCCGCTGCTGTCAGTGAAATCCTCATCTGCTGCCAGCTGGAGGCAGCTCTGAACTGCAGCCAGGCTCTGCTGGAGGGAGCACACCCAGCAAAGCATCCCTGCCTCCCCGGGAGCTGACCCGGCTCCTGGACCTCACTGCTGCAGCTGGTATTTCTCATGGTGCTGCAAATCAGCCCGGTCCCCGGTGGCAGTCAAGTGAAAGCAGAGAGGACGTGGCACGTTTCACCACTCACTTCTCTGATTTCACATTCCAGCCGCGATGCATTTTTGAAGGACCACAGAAATGTGCAGTTTAAAACCTGTCTAGTAAACTTCCTTGATCCTGAGGCATAAGCTTTGAATTTAAGTAACTTTCTTTTTTTCCATTGCCCTTTGGAGCAGTTTCCTTTTCCTACTTGGCTCAAACAATTTTCAAGTCAAGACAGCAGCAACAGCAGCAACAGCTTGTTCCCTCCTGCGATGCAGATTGTGAGTCAGGGCCTTTGGGACCTCTGTGCTGACTGCATGAAATTCCATGTGCCCCCAGGGGATTGCCCCAGGGGGTATTTCAGGAATGGCAATGTTTGGAGCTCTGTGAAGCACCCTGGGTTTCTGCTGTTGCTACTTTCCAGGCTAAGGGCAGAGCTGCATACCCTCCTCTGGCTCCTAGAATCATTAAGGTTGGAAAAGATGATGGAATACAGCTCAGAGATTAGCAGAGCTTTTTAATAGGCTTTCTGTAATAAACAGTCCCAGAGCACTATGAAATAAGTCACTCTTAGAACCTTTTATATGCATTAGATTTTAATTCCCTAAAGAGAACAACAGATTATATGGGAGTAAACCACAGGGCTGAGTTAGGACAAGATTCAAGAACTTATAGTTCTGGGATCACTCCAGTGGCCCAATCTCTGCAGAAAATCTCCACTCCACACTGGTTGTGTTGCATGTCCCCTCACCTGTGGAAGCCTCCTGAGCACAGAGGCGATGAACACAAAGTTCTGGAAAAACAGCCTTTTCCTCTGTCACTGGGCATTGAGAGCAGGCAGTGTCTCCAGGTGTTCAGCCTGTAAGAATGAGGATTAGAAGGTCAATCCTTCTCACTGGGAAGCCTGTAAATACAGGAGAAATGTCCACGTGCAAGTAGGGACCCCCTTCTCCTGGGAACTGCTTCCACTGTAATCCACAGCAGAGACCCTTTGGCCTGGACAAAATGAATTAATCCCTGTCCAGCTGTCCCAGACCCCCTGTGACTCATCATGGAATTGGTTCCATTCCTCATTTTCCATGCTGACCCAAACAGCCAGATTAGCTCAAAAAGACTTCAGCCATCACACACAACAGAAGAATTCCTTCTAATTAAACTTGAGCAATAGTTCTGATAACCTGTTTTTCCTTAGTATTTTTCACAGTTTGACAGATCATGTTATTATCTTCTAGGCCAGGTTTCCTGGGAAACAAAGCATCTTCTTATTTTTCTAATCCTTCCAGGGAAATGATGCCAAATTAAAACATTTTATGAGCATTCATTACATTTTGTCAGAGATGGTTCATGGATAAATCAACGTCAACTGCCCAGAATATGCTACTGATTAATGGGGAGCAGAAACAACTAAAGTTGCTTTTTCAAAGTCTATTTCATGTCCGGAGGCAACACTAACCAGGGACAAAAGTTCCTCTCTGGCAGTTCTGTGTTTTGGTTAAGGAAACTCCACTGTTGAGAATGGGATGTTGCTACAGCAAAAATGTGTGAAAGGGGCTCTTCCCATGGACACCAACTCCAGCTCTTACCACATCACAGTGATGCCTTGGGTCCTAGCTTTTATATTTTTCAGAATCTCGGCTGCTTAGTGTGTAACTGAAACTTCATATTAGGTGTTAGCAATTCTCTTCACAGGGTAGTTAGACAAAACAATTCCTTTCTAGCCAGAGAATCAAGGACAACTGGTACCCAAAAAGTAGAAACAACGGGGAAGGGAAAGGGGGCAAACCAGGGGGCTGAGATTTCATAGTCTGGGGCTGTGGTTGGATTATTGACCCCAATATGTAGATAAACCAAAACTTTTAAAAGTGTAAAGACTCATGAACAGGATCCATCTTAGATTTGACTTGGGTGTAGCCCTGAGCAGGTTCTTGCACCGCCCAAATTATATCCTTTCAATTAATTCCTATTTTATTCCTTCTCTGTTCCAGGTCAGCCTCTCCAAGCAACAACAGAATCCCAGAATGGTTTGGATGGGAAATGACCTTAATGTCCCTCTCGTTCAACCCCCTGCCATGGGCAGGGACACCTCCCACTATCCCAAGTGCTCCCAGCCCTGTCCAGCTTGGCCTTAGCAGGGGTGAAACAGCCACAGTTTTTCTGGGTGCCAGGGCCACCCCACCTTTGCAGGGAACAATTCCTTCCCAATATCCCATCTAACCCAGCCCTCAGGCAATGGGAAGCCGTTCCCCTTTGGGAATGTCCTTCCAGGACCTTGTCTCTACCCATCTTTCTTGTCCAGCCCTTCAACACCTGGAAGGCCACAATAAGGTCACCCCAA
Organism: Sialia sialis; assembly: GCA_009812075.1. NCBI lineage: Eukaryota > Metazoa > Chordata > Aves > Passeriformes > Turdidae > Sialia > Sialia sialis. The sequence continues at coordinate 396,026 of VRYO01000254.1, forward strand.
AGTTTCTCTTCTCCAGGCTGGACAATCCCAATTTCCCAGCTTTCCTCCCAGCAGAGCAGCTCCATCCCTCTGCTCATCCTGATGCATTCTGTGGACTGGATCCAGCAGCTCCAGGTCCTTCCTGTGCTGATTCCCAGGGCTGGAGGCAGCTCTGCAGGTGGGGTCTCACCTGAGCAGGGCAGAGATGCTGAGCTGTGATATGGAAGCTTCCTTCCCTTGGCAAGGGAGGATTTAGTGGGAATGTTCCTTTGGAACACGCACATCTTAGAGGCTGTGCAGACTGTGCCTGTTACAAGAGCCTGCACACCAGGTCATGCTCTGCTCCTGCCCACCAAGATCACACACATGATGATCATTTGGCTGTCAGGCACCAATCCTATGCACCTTGCAGAGGGACTCAGCAGGAAGAGTTGCTGAATCCAAGTGGGATTGTGCAGCTCACATCTTCCTGAGTAGAGAAAAACCAGGCTCAAGAACAGAAGGAATCTGCAGAGAGACTATAACTGCAACTGGAAGAACCATCTCATTTGTTTAGTGGAGAGCTGGGAGTGGACTCAAAATGCCAAGCTAGGACTGGGAGAAGCTTGTTGGAACACAATAGTCAAGAAAACCTGGTATTCTTCTGTCTTCCTTCCCACTTAGACCTTTAAGGGGTGATACTAGAAATAATATCCAGACCATGCCTGCTGTAGAAATGACAGGATGCTGGGATTTTACACCCTTGCAATGTATTTTCTGAGAAGCAGTTTTCAGGCCAGAATTTGAAGCACAGCATATTCTGAATGCTCCTGAAAAAAAAAAAAAAAAAAAAAAACCAAAACCAAACAGGGCCAGGGCATTTGCCAGGACATCCAAGCAGTTCTCAAGAAGTCCTGTATGAGCTGTGCAGACTGACCCAGCATGCAAGTGCCTGATGCAAAGCAAATAAATATACCAAAAAAAAATTCAAAAGCGTGGAAGGGAACAAAGGAGCAGACAATTTGCCCAGACACTTGGAGAAGCACAGTCCCTTCTGATCTCCTTTGTATTCCAGGGAGCAATTCCTGAGCTGCATTCAGAGACAGAGACAGAGTTGCCAGGCCCAGAATTCCGGCAATTACTCAGTGGAAATGGAAACAGCAACACAGATGCCAAAGGTATGATGCAAGTTTCATTGTCCCTGGAATAATGGGAGTCCAGTTTGGGTTTGGGGCTGTTTGCTTGGAATTTAAAATCAGTTGTAGTTCCACGTAAATGAAATATTTAAGTCAGGGAGTGGGATTATTTTTTACTAAGGAAGCTCCTCCTCACTCCCTGGCTGATGTTTCTCTGAAGGGCTATTTTGGACTCTGAACAGGGAATTTGAGCTTATCATGCATAGAAGCAGCTGAGAAACAGGAAGCAGATAGGACAAGGGGGAATGGCTTTAAACTGCCAGAGGGCAGGGTTAGATGGGATATTGGGGAGAAATCCTTCCTTGTGAGGGTGGGCAGGCCCTGGCACAGGGTGCCCAGAGCAGCTGTGGCTGCTCCTGGATCCCTGGAAGTGTCCAAGGCCAGGTTGGACAGGGCTTGGAGCAACCTGGGATAGTGGAAAGTGTCCCTGCCCATGGCAGGGGGTGGCACTGAATGAACTTTAATGTCCCTTCCAACCCAAACCATTCTATAATTTTATTCTTTAATTCTGTGAAATCTGAACAATCCTCTGCAGAGCTAAGGAACACTCATAGGAGTTTTGTTGTTCATAAAGCATAAAACTGGAATTGTAAGCCACTTTTCAAACACCGGAAAGAAAAAAAATAATATTGTGCTCTCCCGATATCTGAAAGGTTAATGGGTTACCAGAGAACCAGAAAAACAGAGGAAGGGTAGGTCAGATCTGGAAGGAAAATGGTAACATTCAACCCCTCCCTCATCCAAACACATTTTAAAATATTTTATTCTCAAGTCAGGATAATATTTATGGGAATAATAACTCAGGCTTTCTTCTAGTAATAGAAATTAAACAGCACTTGCTCTAGCAAGGACAGTTTCTTATCCATCTGTCACTACAAGTCCAAGTAATTCCATATGTTCAGCAGTATCTGAACACCTAGTGCTACAGCTGGATAACACTTCACTGAAAAGTTTCCTAGCATGGTCTGCAACCAGAAAATATCCAAAACCAAATAGTTTTTGCCTCAGAATCTGCATAATTTAAATCGAACTGCAAAGAAATTGCCAGACTTGAAGCCTGTTACAAATATCCACGTACTTTTTTCATCTAAGAACCTCAGGGGGAAACGACACTTTGATAACAGAACGGTCTTTAACACAAAAAGCAATCAAATCCATGGATTTTGAAGCTGGACATGTTCAAGAGGGAAATGTCACTCTTCCCAGCAAACAGACTAACTACAGCAGCTCATGGAATAATTCTGTGTATTGTCTACCAAGCAAATGCCTCCTTACAATCTGATAATCCTACTGACAACAATTCAATGCCTCTCTTCTTGTCGACATTGATTTGTTCCAAATAGGCTACGAAATAGAAACACTGACCACTTGTGCACTTCCCCAAAATTCCCTCGGTCAGTCGGTCAGTCGCTAGCCTCGCAATCAGAACTGTTGCTCTAATGAGTTGTTCTAATGTTCTAATGAGTTCTTGTAATGTTCTGATGAGTTGTAATGTTCTGATGAGATGTTTTTCTCATGGGTTGTTCTAATGTTCTAATGAGATGGTCTAATTTTCTGATGAGTTGTAGTAATGTTCTGATGTTCTGATGAGTTGTTGTAATATTCTGATATTCTAATGAGATGTTGTAATGTTCTAATGAGTTGTTCTAATGTTCTAGTGAGTTGTTCTAGTATCCTAATGTTCTAATGAGTTGTACTAATGGTCTGATGTTCTAATGAGTTGTTGTAATGTTCTGATGCTCTGATGAGTTATTCTGATGTTCTAATGAGCTGTAGTAATGTTCCGATGTTCTAATGAGCTGTATCAATATTCCGATGCTCTGAGTAGCCGCTGCTTGCGGGCGGTGAGCCGGGAGCTGTGGGCACAGCCGCCCGCCAGGGGGCGCTGCCGCCCGCGGGACCGCCGGCCCTGAGGGCCCGAGCGGGAGCGGCGGAGCCTTCATGGAGCCGGGGAATGTCCTGGGACAGGGGGAATATCCGGGGACACGGCAGGAGCACTGACCTCTGCCCTGCACAGACATCCCCAAATCCCACGCTGTGCACCCGTGGCAGTGCTGTCCCAACGCTCCAGGAGCTCTGGCAGTCTCGGGGCTGTGCCCATTCCTTGGGGAGCCTGGGCAGTGCCCAGCACCCTCTGGAGGAACAAACTTCCCTGATATCCAAGCTGAACTCTCCTGGCCCAGCTCCAGCCCTTCCCCGGGTCCTGTCGCTGTCACAGAGGTCGGATCCGTCCCTCCGCCGCCCCTCGGGAGGAGCTGCAGCCCCCAGTGAGCTCTGCCCTCAGGCTCGCTCGTATTGAACAAACCGAGTGCCCTCAGCCGCCCCTCGAGACCCTTCAGCATGGTCGTGTCCCTCCTTTGGACACTCTCCAATGACTTTATATCCTTCTCGTTTTGTGGCACCTCAACTGCCCGCAGCACCGGCGGCAGGCAGAGCGGGGCAATCCCTCCCTCAGCCGGCCTGTGGTGGCCCCAGGGCGGGGATGTCCCTCCGGGCTCCAGGGCACACTGGCTCAGATCCCGCTCGCCATGGCCAGCATCCCCGGTACCTCTCACGGCGCTGCTTTTCTCATTCCCCGGCCTGTCCCTGCATCCAGCTCCTGCAGCTCTTCAGGTGCAGAATTTGCACTTGTCCTCGTTAAACTCCACACGCTTGGTGACTGCGCAGCCCTCACGTTTATCAAGATTTCTCTGCCTCCGAAGGAGCTAACAGCTCTTTCTAGTTTCATGCTGTCAGCAGAATTTCTCAGTATCTCTTCCTGATCCGAGTCATTTATGAAGGCAGCTTAAAACCGAGCCCAGCAAAGCCCCACCAGTGGCTTTTTGCCAACCCTGTGCCCCCGGGCACCCCAAGCTGTGTGAGCCCTGGGCAGTGCCAGGGGAAGCTGAGGTGCCTCCCAGAGATGCTAAGAACCATGCACTGAAAAAGCAGCACCTTGGGGTTAATTCACTGCAAGAATTATGTGGCAAGGAGACTTACTACTAATGAAAGCCGAATGCGCTGTTCGTACACCTGTAGAGAAAATCAGCATGAAAATTGCTAGAGAAATAGAGAACCCTAATAAAAGACTTAAAAAAACCTATTTATGTTGCCATCACAGTCCACGGCAAAACTGCTCCGTTGTTCTTCCTCTGCTTCAAATGTATCAGAGGATAAGGAAGACTTTTGCTGCTGTTTGATGCATCACATTGTCATGGAGTTATTTTGATTATTCAAATGCATTCATGCTTTTGTTATTTTAGAAGGAATACATTGGACCTGGTAGGTCAACACCATCTAGCAGAGCATCATAGAAGCAAAAAAAAGGGAAATTGTGTAGTTTTACTCTAAGGTAGCTTCAATGTTTCTAAAAAATAAAAAAAATAATAATAAAAAAAAAAAACTAAACCAATAAAGTGTATTTCATTGCAAGTGGAATAAGATATTATTAATTAAACTTTGTCATTGCAATTCAAATAAACTGTTTGGGATTATTTTTCAAAAATGTGTCCAGGCTATAATGCAACTGAAAACAAAGAGCAGAGCACAAACTAAAATAATTAGGAAGTAAGTGCTTTATTCATTCAATAAGGAGAGGAAATGTGGACGTAGAAACCCCACTTTTCCAGAGACACAACCTTACCTCGTGCTCCCCTGTCAAAGCCCCACAGACAATTTTGCACTCAGAGCCCCTGGAGACCTCGAAGGAGCAGCTGAAAAAAAAATCTTAAGATGAGAAAACTGTAAGATTTTGACAGCGGAGTCAGCATTTTGGGGCAAATTAGAGAACAAATTAACGATTGGAAAATTAACTTGAGGGGGCTCTTAGCTATGGCTATGAACCGAGACAAGTTTAACGACATCACATTCTTGATCCTGCCTGTAATTTTGTGGGCAGCATCTGCAAGATCTGAGCGTCTTTTCGAGACACACGAGACTCCGAGAGGGATTTCTCTGAGCGCACGGGACAAGCGGGGCACAAAGTCCGCCCCGGGGCGGGCCCAGGTCGGCGGATCCGCCCGGCCCCGCACCTGCCCCCGGGGCCGCCCCGCCGGAGTCGGGCCGAGCCGCCTCGGGAGCTGCTGCCGGAGCCGGCGCCCGCCATGGGCGTGGGCTATGGAGGGATGCGCTGCATCAAGATCCTGCTCTTCATCTTCAACCTGACCTTCTGGGTGAGCGCCGCGCCGCGCCCGGCGGAGCAGAGCGGGGGCACCTGCTGCGGGAGCGGGGTGCGGGGGTGCCGGGGATGCCGGGGGTGCCGGGGGTGCTGGGGGTGCCTGGATTCCGGGAGTACCGGGGGTGCAGGGGGTGCGGGGGGTACCGGGGTTCGGGCGGGTGGCACGGGCGCGGCTCCCTCCGGGCAACCCTGCGGGAGCGTCCCGCCAGCGCTCCCGGCTTCTGCTCGCTCCTAAGGAGATTCAGCTCTGCCTGGGAAAGCACCGGCTCGGTGTAAGATGACATTGCTGAGCAGAGACAGCATCTGTCTAAACGGATCATTTAAAGTAGCCATCATTTCCCCGGCAACCACGCGGCTGCAGGAGGAGGCTGGGAGAAGTTCCCCCAGTGCAGTGCAGCGAGCAGAACATTTCACAGCATCACGGTGCTTTTTACTAATGTAATTTCAAACAGGGAGCTAACAGCCGCTACAAGTTCATCCTAAGAGAAAGTCCTCGGCTCACTACCAAGAGATTTAGGGAATGCTGTGTCCATTCTCTCCTCATTGCACCTTTTCAATAGTCTCACAGTTCCAGGCAGCTGAATTCACGCTTTCTCTTCTCTCACTTTCCCTCATGCTCTGTTCTCTCTTCAGCTTTCCAGAAAACAATCAGCAATGTTATCTTCTTAAATGTCTTTTTCTTTCCTTCTGATTCACTGGGGTCTTTTTAAAAGAAGTCACAAAGTCATCCTATTCTGCCTCTCTGGACCAAGCAGTTTTGGGCTTTTGTCTCCTTTATGCTTGAAGCACAGTTAAACCAAAGGCTGTTCCCTCGTGGTGACAGCGCTGCGTGCTCCGGGGACACAGTGCTGCTGTGCTCGAGCTGGAGGGGCAGAGTGATGCTGCCCAGCTGCAGCTGCAAGGCAGCAGAAGGACAAAGCTTTGTGTTATTTGTTTCTCAAAAGTGACAAGTGCTGTGTTTGTTATCTGCCTTTTCGCTGAGATGGAAAGAATCAGCTCAGCTGGCTGGAACGTTCATCTCGAACTGCCAGGGGCACTCCACAGCCTGGAGAGGCCCTGGCAACCCAAGGCTGCCAGCGGGGAGGTCCCCATGCTGTGACAGGGTGGCAGGGGACCCTCACCCTCTGCTAGGACACATCTGTGAGGAAAGCCGTGACCCGAGCTCTCCAGCTGAACAATTGCCTGCTCTCTTGGCTGGTGGAGCTGTGCCAATGGATCAAGTGCCAGGGAATGCAGGACAGGTTAGGGGAGCACCCGGGAGGCAGCCGGTGTTTGTGAGCCTTGTCCACGTTGTGCAGGTGCCTCAGACTGAGGCTCTGGGCCTGGACAGCAGCAGGACACTGTGCCTGCTCCTGAGGGATGCTGGAGCTCTCTGACAGGACACACAGCTCTGGTCCTGAGGGATGCTAGAGCTCTCTGCCAGGACACACAGCTCTGGTGCTGTGGGGTGCTGGAGCTCTCTGACAGGACACACAGCTCTGGTGCTGTGGGATGCTGGAGCTCTCTGCCAGGACACACAGCCCTGCTCCTGAGGGATCCTGGAGCTCTCTGACAGGACACACAGCTCTGGTCCTGAGGGATGCTGGAGCTCTCTGACAGGACACACAGCTCTGGTCCTGAGGGATGCTGGAGCTCTCTGACAGGACACACAGCACTGCCTGGCAGGCTGATGATCTGTCTGGCATGATGTGAGGCTGAGACCTCTTTCCCCTCAAGCAACATGCTGTGACACTCCTTTGTGACCTAGTCTTGTTCATATTAAAGGGAATTTTTCCTTCCGCTTGACAGCATCTGTCACTGGTTTGTAATTTCTGTGATCCAAGATATCTATCCAGTAACAGCCCTTGTATCTCCTACGTTTGGTAGGGGTCCCCTGCCCCACTCAATTTCTCCTGACAATTCAGGCCCAGTTTTGATGATTAAATGACTGACAAGGTTTGACAGTCACTAGTAAGTTCAGAAGCACCATTACACTGAAGAGCTGAAGGAAAGAAGTACAATTGCACTGTAATAGAAATTTGTTGTTATCAGGCCCTGGTAAGTGTTACATAAATTTCCTGACAGTGCAATTCTGAGCTGTGGGATTTCAAGGTAGCACAAGGTGCCAGGACACCCCTGTGATGCTCTCCAGCCGTTTGTCACTGCAGCCCTGACTGCTCTGTTTTTGTTGCAGCTGGCAGGACTGGCTGTCATTGCCTTTGGGCTGTGGCTGCGGTTCGGGGGGCCCATGGCAGAATTTGCTACAGACAAAAGGTCCCCGGAGCTCTTCTTCATGGGTAAGTTACAGTGCTGGGAGGGCAGCAGCCTCCAGCCTTGCTTGCATCCTGGGGCAGGTGACACACCTCATGCATTGACTTAGAGGAAGGTCAACAATTCCTGAGCTGGCCCACAAAAAACTGGATATTCTGGTGCTGTGTGCCACGTGTGTGATGGCTTTTGACCTTTCTCTGCTTGGCATCCACTTCCTTACACCTAACTAATCCCTTCTCCTGGATTTGATCCAGTCCCCACATATCCTAAGTGAATTGTGCTAATACTCTCAGAATAGAAGGTGAGACAGGTCAGGGACTTGTGGGGCTCACCAGTATATCCCTACAGAGTTTTCTGTGCAGCTGTCAGCCAACAAAACCTGTGTCCTTTCAGAATGTTCCCAGAACCAGGGAGCAGCAAAATTCTGCTTAGTAGTTCTCCCTGTGGAGGCCTCAGTGGGACTGAAGTGTCAGAGCAAATCCTTCCACAACTGAAAAGTGGAACTACCTGGTGTTCAGTCACCTCAGGGGCTGTTTGTCCAGCCTGGGTAGGAATCAGCTAATTCCTGTGCCCATGGAACTGGGATTAGTCATGTCTAATTTTAGCATTTAAGATAACTTTTTTCTCCCTGGGATTTCCAGATGAGTTTTTGAGAAATGCCACCTGTGTTTCATATCTATAGATACCCTTAAATAGCAGCTGTCTGGGACTGCCAGCAATTGCAGCTCTCTTTCACTGGCAGTTGTAATATACCTTTACACCTGAAAAGTTGGATTTTTTCCTGTTTAGTACATCACTCTTGGAGATGGACCCAATAAAATCCCATTGGTGCAAACATTTTTACCACATATAAATGCCAAGTGTGAGTGAATACCTAGTCCTGCCCTGGCCATGAAGCCACTCTGAGAGGGTGGAAGGACTGGGAGTTGACCAGAGGTGTCCTGCAGCAGTCACCCATCACTCCAAGATGGAGCAGTTACCTTAAATACCCCAATTCTGTCAGTGGAGACTGGTTCAGATCCACCACAGCCCCAGGCCCAGGTTTCTTGAACATCTGCAGCCAGGCTAGAGGCACAGACCTGGCTGTGCAGCCAGGGAATTGATGGGGACAATGTTATGTCCAGTAATGCTTCTGTGGGATGTTGTGAGGCTGAATAAAACTATTCAGATGAAAACATTGTTTGGGACCTGAGGGTTATTGTAAAGTACCCTGCAGGACCTCCACTGACACAGAGAGCCAGGAAGTATGATTTACTTTTTCTCTTACATCTGAGCTGCTATGACAGCAGCACATTAGATCACCAACTTCATTTCCAGATGCAGTTTATACCTGCTGAATTCCCCATGCTGTAGATTGGAATGCTTCCCTGCCTGATGCACTCATGTTGTCCCAGGAGAGCAAACAAGACAGAAGAATGCTCTGGCCTTCAAAATCAAGTGCTGCTGTTTTGTTGGAAGGCAGACAGTGCTACATCCTGTGCTGTGAATAAGCACCACAGCTCCACTACAGCCTGAGACACACGGTGTAAATAATATATTCTTTGGTACTTATGTATTTAAATTTCCAAAAGATGTAGTCTGCTTTTGCCCTGAATAGAAATTACAAAATTGTTCAAAGTTGTGAATTTTGGGAAGTCCTGGGGAACGTTCTTGTAAAAGTTTCATCAGACACCATGACATTCAGCTCGGGGGCTGCCACACGTATTTATAGAGCTGCCTGTTGAAATATGTAACTGTGAGAGGAAGTGCTGAGGAACAGGGGACAGAGATGTTCAAAATTCTTATAAACTTGCACTTTGGACTGAATTCTAAAACAAAGGTTTTGCCCTTTTATGTGATAGGCACTGAACAGAACACTCCTGTGACAGAAAAGCAAAGAGTTTTGTGCTGCCTCCCTCCCTCATTACAAACCCTGCTAAATGCTGTTGTGGCTCCTGAGCATCTGATGGCACAGCCGTGCTGAGGCTGGCAGCAGTCTGGGACCAAGGCTGTGGTTAACAGGACAGTGAGAAGTTCAGTTACAGAGGGGTTTGCAGCAGACAAAGCTGTGTTTGAAGGTCATGCTGAAGAGCTTGCCCTCTCTGGGAGATTTCAGCTCGGAGTCCCCCTTGGCAGTTGTGTGTTGGGCCTTTCTCAGTCTCTGGGACTGTTGTTTATTTGGCTCTGTGTGTTTGCTCTCTAACATGCTTTCTGGATGGCAGCCCGGCTTTTGCATAGGAATTCTTAATATGGAACACAGTGCAGCACACCAGGAGCAGCTGCCCTGAGGGCTGAAAGAGAAAGCAGATCAGCAATATGACTTAAAATATCAACATACAGCTATACATCCAAAAATAATTTCTCTTAAAATATCGACATACAGCTATACATCCAAAAATAATTTCTTTATCTCTGTTCCACTGATGGCTTTTGTAGCTCCTTGTGATAACCCAAGGCTCTGTGATCACATCAACTTTGTGTCAGTGCTTGGAACAACATTGCAGGTGAATTTGGAGTTTGCTTTGTAGACTGAAACACTCCAGAATTACCATCTTCTGAAAAACAGTTAATTTTCTTTCTTCTAAAGGGCAGCACATTCTGCTCTTTCTGTACCTGGATTGAACTGCCAGCTGAATCTAACCAGCTTCTCTCTTCTGCTTCCTTGTGATTGTTTTTTTCCTGGATCTGAAATGTTGGGTTAGTGTAAAATAATTGATAATTCTATCCTTGCATTTTCCATTAGGCCAGAGTGAGTCTCCTTAAATAGCCCTGTTCTTTACCAGCAGTCCAGCTGTCTTTTCTGCCCCTGGAATAGTTCAGGCCATGACTTGGCAAGGAGGCCTGTTCATCTTTTCCAGCCACTGAGATGTTTTTGTTGGTTGGAGAACAGCTTACAGGCAGCAGTGCTGTGGGCAAGCACATATGTGTTCCTAGCTTTCTGTCACTTGTGGTTTTGTGTTTGGTGATCCATATTCCCCACTGCAGTTTGCAGTGAAAAACCTACAACAGAAAAGGTTGGAATTGGAACTCTCTGACCCACGCAGTCTCCAACCATTTTACCAGACATATCTTGCACTGGAGCAGGCTCCTAAAATTGGACATCCTCCCTCTGCAGCTTCCCAGCTTTTGGAGTTCCCTCTACACTGGGATATATTTTTATGTTACTCCATCTCACAGTACACTTTTTGTGCCTGTGCTTCACGTAGTGATGCAAAACTGTGGCTTCCCTGTTCAACTGCAGTTCAGTCCTGGTGGAGTTCATAGATCCCTCTCTTAGCTACACCCGAGAGAGAAAAAATTAAAGAAAAAAGGATAATTTCAGCAAAGGCCCATAGCTGGCAGATACCTTTTATCTGAGTTGTCTGTGACGTTGCACTGATCAAATGGAGAAAAGATCTGTAGAATGAAGGGAATTCCTTCAGATTACTCATTCTTACAGACACTCCTGTACCAAGACTGGCAAGTTTTCTACTGAGCAGGAAGGTCTGCAACAGTCAGAAGGAAAGAAGATGCTTGTGGGAACCAAAGTGTCAGCATTGTCAGCTGTCTCACAATTAATTGGTCCTGAATTAATTCCTTGTAGTAGTGCTGCTCTTAATTGTAAGAATAACTAGAGCACAGTACAGACCAAGTGCTGCTGAGCGCAAGTAGATCACCTGTGGAGCAAAAACTGACATGGGGACATTTTAAGGATCAGTTCCAGACCCCAATTGTTCCATCTCTGCTTTTGGTGGACAAAGGGCAACAAGCAGGACAAACTGTACTCCTCAGAAATGAAGTGCAGAGGGTCCCATCCCTGCCAGCACCAATAAAAGTGAAGTGTATGTACTCAACAAAGCCCCTCAGGAATGGTAACAAAACCTGATGAATGCAAACAAATCAGTCTGGGTGGCTTTTTCTCAGCCCTGAAACGTTGCTTCTCCTGCACAGCCAGAGCTCACAACCCTGCTCTGTTCCCTTCTCTTTGTTTCAGTCCCATGATCCAGGCCTCCATCAGGGCCAAAACAGCTGGGGACAAAAGTTTTAGGGTGCTTGTGGCTTTTTCTTGGGGTCAGTGAGAGCAGGAGTGATGCTGCTGGCTTTGAAAGGTACACTTAGATGGAACGTGCCTTAGGATATGAAGTCATGTCTGGAGCTGAAGGATATTAGTAGTTTTTCTCCATAGCACTGGATGCCCATACAAACAGGAGTTGGCTGGAGTTCCATCCATGTGAACTGCAGTTCTCTGCTCCTGTGCCTCACTTTGTTCAAGTTCTGCTCATGTATTTTGGAGTCAAGAACTATACCCTTAGTCAACAGGATTTTCTCTCCTAAATCTACCCTCCTCAAACTCTACCAGCTTTTAAAATGAGAGCTGTTGGCAAAGCAGCCCCTGTGCAGAGATGTAATAACACAAGAAGAGCATTAAGTGATCCTGCCATCATGTCGTGGAGTGGCTTTCAGTCTGTGCTTAAGACTTAAGCAATGAAATTGTCTTTCTTCCTATCATCTTGTGTGCAGCTCTCTTTTTTCTGCCACTCAGGAAGAGTGGTTTAGAACAGGCTGATAGTGGCCCTGAGTGGAAAACGGAAGATGATGCACTGGAAATTGGCTTTAAAAATATGACACCACCACTACCACCCCCTGAGAAAACCTTACTCAAAATGGAAGTTGTTCTAAGGTCCTGTCTCAGTTCTGGGTCACAAAACCTTGCATCAGTCCCTAAGAGTCAGTATTCCCCCTGACAGGATAAAGGCAAGAATAAAACTGATTCTGACCAAATGAGCTAATTTAGCCTAATGGAACAATCTGTCCATCTGCCCCAGGGTGATTGCTGTGTATTTGCGAGATTCTGAGGTCCAGGAGGCTTTTTTTTTATTTAATCCCTTAAGCATGATAATGCACTTTATGCTTTTTTGCCCATTAAATTGTCCTCTTGGGTGACTTCTCCCACCCTTCTCTCCCTGCTGCAGCTGTGTGAAAGCCAGCCAAACCCACAGTCACCCCATTTCCTCTGGAAGCCACCCTGGTTCCTGCTGCCTGATGGCACTGCTGTGCCTGCTGAGCCCTGGCAGCACCGAGTACCTGGGTTGCCCTGAGCCCCTCGGGGCTCCAGCAGTTCCTGCTCAGGCTGCCAGGGCCAGCCCAGAGCTCACCACAGCCCCACTTGGAGCTCTCTGCAAAGAGCCACCTGCAGGAGGTGACTGGGGATAAACCTGCCACGGGTCCTGCAGGAAGTGAAAGGGCATCAAGGTGCTTCCCATCCCTGCATGCCCCAGGCCGTGGCTGGGGACATTAGTGTATTAACCTCAGGGGGTAGGCAGGGCCTGGCACAGAGAAGCTGTGGCTGTTCCTGGATCCCTGGAAGTGTCCAAGGCTGGGTTGGATGGAGTTTGGAGCAACCTGGGATAGTGGAAGGTGTCCCTGCCCATCATCCTTAACCCAAACCATTCCATGATTCCTCTTGCTCAGGCTCCTGTTCCATACAGAGTCTCTTTAAAAGAGCTCTACATGCTCTGAATCAGTTTCTATATAACAAGAAAACCAGTATAATCCATTATAACTCCCATAAGGGAAAGGTCTTGTGCTGTGTTTCAATCTGAGAGAGCTGTAAATACATTTGGACTGTCCACTTTGAAGCCATTAAGAGGAAGGTGTTTTGTCTGCTGGGAAAAAAAGCAAACAAACCAGCAACCAAAAAGCTCTCAGGCTCCTTTTTGGGGCATGCCAGTTCAAAAACATCTTCAGGAGGGTTTGGATTGAGCCAGCTCATGCACACAGAGGATTATCCAGAGTATCCTAACCTAGAGAGGATTGCAGAATACCAAATGACTGAGTATTACAAAGGCAGTAGAAATACAGTATCAACAAAGTGATGCAAGTGGAAACGATACTGTAAGCACTGACAGACTTTAAATTAGCCACAACCACACATGAGCGTGATCTCAGACTCACTATCAGGTCCTCTTGACAACAAAGTGCTTTGCTTACTGCAGTCAAACAGGCATATAAATGTCAGGAGTTATGAAAAAAGGAAATGGGAATCCAATTGAAAAGTCATAATGTCATTGTGTATGTACATTTCCAGTGCACTCAGCATCCTGAACACTCTGTGGATGCAACAAAACTAGAAAAAGCACCAAGTCATTTGACTAGATGGTTTTTCTGACTCTGAGCAGCTCCAACGTGGGGAAGTTTCCACACACCATTGACATCATTAAATTGTAGAATCCATTGCCACGGGGGTCCGTGAAGCTCAGCCAGGCACAGGTGTGTCAGTGACCCCGAGCTCAGAGCAGTCTGTGGGGTGACAGACACTGGCAGAGCCTTTGGGAACACACTGAGTCTGGGCCATTATTTGGGATTCTGGGATGTTCGTGAGCAAGATGTGTAACATGGCTGGTGTTCTGTGGGAACTGAACTGGACTGGGATGCTACATTACAGTGAGGCTGCTTTTAATTGGAATTCAGGATTTGTGCATCAGCAGAAGCCTCCAAACTGGCTGCTGCCTGTAATGCTTTTGTGGTTCCAGGAAGATTAACCACAAAATCTCTGCTGAATTCACACAAGACAATCGATCAGATAGATCCATTATGCTCAAATTAAGGGTATGTTCCACTTCTCCAGAAATTCATGTCACTTTAGAGGCTTCTGCAGCTTTTCTCCAGTTCTGTAAATGCATTTTATAAATAAATATACAATGGAAATTTCTAGTAACAAGACTGTTTCGGGAGCTGAGTTTGGTGCCACACACACAACTGTCCCTGTCTGGATGTTTTTTTCCAACTCCTACGTGTGTTTCTCATATTTTCCAGGAGTGTGTCTGTGCTAGAGGTTCCTTGGTGCTCTCCTAAGGGCAGGAGAGTCTCAGTCCTTCTGTGGAGGAGGAGATTTCCCTCCCAGGCTGCAAGGAGCACAGAACCCCAGGAAAATCCCTTCAAACCCTGTCTGGGTCCTGGGCTCTGCCTCGCTGCCCTGGGTCCCTCACCCAGAACAGAGCTGCTTGTTCTCTCCGTGGAGTAGGAACAGTTGGGGGTTTGTTCAGTGTTATTTACTCAGCCCAAAAGAGAGGGGAAAAAAAAAGGAGAATTATTTCAAATGGAAAGTGCCCATAGCAGCCAGGTAAACAAGAAACCCATATGAAATAAAGCCAGCCAGGGACAGGGTGTGTTTGTCTGCTCCTGCTCTTTGCAGTAGGCTCCAGGCTGGGATTTGTGCCTCAAACATTCAGTAAAACTTGGAGGGAAACAAACAAACAAATAAACACACAAACAAAAGTAACCCTGGGAATGAGTTCTCTTCCAGAGTCTGAAATTAGATCTCTTCCAGCCCAAGCTGATCCTTCCCTCACTGTTGATATACACAAAAATATCTTGCAGCCAGTAGCTATAAAATTCCATCCCTCTCTTCTACCCGGTCTAAAGAGATGGAATTCTGTATCATTGCCAATCACAGAGGTTTTGTTCACTCAGAAATAATCCCTTGATCCTTTTTAAGGTGCTTTTTCAGACTTGCAGATCTCCAAGCACAGCCCAAGGAGATCTCAGGGAAAAACCGTGCTACAAGCACTGAGGCTGATCCCGAGATCTGCTGAGTTGTGGATTTGCTATTCTTCACTACTGGGAGCCACAGGATGCTCTGACACTGCCAGATAACATTTTAATTCCCCTTGTAATTGCAGAGTCTGCTAGAAAACGGGAATCCCTCGTGTTGGAATTTTCACAGGGAATATCCCCATTTGGCAATTTCCTTTCAGGAAAGAATGACATTCCCCATGGGATAAATATAAAAATCAAATATACAGAAAAGCTGCTGCTTTATGGCTTCCCAAATTTGTCTTTGTAGAATAAAACAATGGCAGAAAAAGGAGTTCCCCTCTTATATTCACTAGGTTACAGCCAGAAAGGAAATCAATTTCTTATCAGGTGTTCTCTCTTGACTGACTGCTAAAAGGAGAAGTCTTCATTTCTCTTCACATCTATAAAAACCTCTGTGTGGGGGTGTGTCAGCACAGCAAAACAAACAAACCACACCCAAAAACCTCAATATTTCCTCAAAAAAAAAAAAAAATTAAAGAAGAGAGAGCGAGAGAATAGGCTCTGCCCAAAAATCCCCAGTCTTGTGACGTTGTTTTTATTCTTTTGAGATTATAAAGAAGCCCCAATTTCCTCCAGAACCCCCTCAGTGATCAGTGCACTGGCTGTGTCTGCCTAAATCAACCAATTCTCTGTCAGATATGCACATGGATTTTAATCTCTGGAGTGTGCCTCTCCATCCCTTTGGATTCAGAGGCTGAGGGTGACCTGTTTGTGGCTCCTAAATGCATGTGGAATAAATATTCCAAGTGTGGGCAATCACACATGGCAGAGCTCTGTCACCGGGGCCAGTTTGGGCCTCCTCGATGGCACAGCAGCATTCCTGTTCTCTGCACTCCCTGCTCTCCATTTTTCCTGCTCTCTGCATTCCCTGCTCTCTGAATTCCCTCTTCTCTGCATCCCCTGCTCTCTGCATTCCCTGCTGTCCATTTTTCCTTCTCTCTGCACTTCCTGCTCTCCACATTCCCTGCTCTCTGAATTCCCTGTTCTCTGCATTCCCTGCTGTCCATTTTTCCTGCTCTCAATTTTTCCTGCTCCCTGCATTCTGTTCTCCACATTCCCTGCTCTCCACATTCCTGCTCTCTGCATTCCCTGCTCTCTGAATTCCCTGCTCTCCATTTTTCCTGCTCTCTGCATTCTCTGCTCTCTAAATTCCCTGCTCTCTGAATTCCCTGTTCTCTGCATTCCCTGCTCTCCATTTTTCCTGCTCTCTGCATTCTCTGCTCTCTGAATTCCCTGCTCTCTGAATTCCCTGTTCTCTGCATTCGCTACTCTCTGAATTCCCTGCTCTCTGCATTCCCTGCTCTCCCATTTTTCTTGCTCTCCATTTTTCCTGCTCCCTGCATTCTCTGTTCTCCACGTTCCCTGCTCTCCATTTGTCCTTCTCTCTGCATTCCCTGCTCTCTGAATTCCCTGCTCTCTGCATTCCCTGTTCTCCACATTCCTGCTCTCCCATTTTTCCTTATCTCCATTTTTCCTTCTCTCCACATTCCCTGTTCTCTGCATTCCCTGCTCTCCACATTCCCTGCTCTCCCATCTTTCCTGATCTCCATTTTTCCTGCTCTGTGCATTCCCTGCTCTCCCTCTAGGTGCCAAACCTCTCCTCTTCATGAGCACGCACAGACCAAAGAGCAGAACTACAGGAAATGAACAGAGGCAACGAGAGGCGAGAGGGAAAATTTCACAAAGGTCACAAGCCTTCGCTTCCTTTGCACCTTGTACATTTTTCCTTCTGCTGCACAAAAAGCAGCAGCTGGACTCTTCTCATCATTTTCCACTCACCAAAACAAGCTCTTTACCTGACCTGACTCACACACTTCTTTTTGCCATGTTGAGCTTTGTGGTGAACTTTTTGTGTCAGTCTGTAGCTCTCAAACCTCTTCCATTTTGTGGCTATAAACTGACTTTTTTTTTGTTTCCCTGCTGTGCTGTAAATGCCAAGTTGGAGGCCATGCCAAGGCTTTGTATTTTACAATGGAAGTGCTGATGAATAGAAGCTGATTCAAGCTTTCCATGCTGCATTTTGGGAAGGGATGGGTTTTTGTGAAGCTGAGGTACTTCTGACACTGGGTATTATTGCAAGGAAAGGTGTGATATTAACCACCAAATGGCTGGATTTGCACTGCTGACCCTGACAGCTCTCAGTGTTTCATGGTTTTAGGTAAGGCTGCGATTCCAAGAGCTGTGTGCCAGACATTTCCACCCTTTGCTTTTTTTTTCTCTCTAGAGAGTCTCTCTATAAATTTAGACCTGTTCTTACCAAGAATTTGAGGAGATCCTGCCTACATTGCTGTGTACAGCCCACTAGGAAAAGAAATACCAGATCCTTGTCTTACATACTTACACCATCCAGGATATTTCTGCATCTCCAGCTTTGATATTGTCACAAACAAGTTTAAACATAAAAGAGCAAAGAAAACTAAGTCTGTGAATAAAATGGATGAAACACAGAAAGGTTCAAAACCTCCCCAAAAAACATTATTAACACCAAACTAGGTCAGATATTGCTGCCAAAAAAATGGATATATTTTATGTAATGATAAAAGAGGCAAAGAGAAAGAAAATAAAGAAATAGAAAAAGAGGGGCAGACAGGGAGAGTGTGACAGGGGTTAGGTGGAAACATCACCCATCTGAGGGTCCCAACCATGTCTTGTTGCTATTTGGGTGGCGAGAGCTGCCACAAAGGACAGAATCCAGTGGATTAATAAATGTTTTGGGCAGGTGGGAACATCCTCATGCCTTCTGAGAGGGGCCAGGATTGCCACTTTTTTTGTGTCAGGAAAATTAATCCACAAACACCAGAGGTTTATGTCCAAAAAGGAGACAGAGGAGTCCTTTTACTTTATTTGAATAAAGGGAGAGGCCATGGGACATCCCCTGGGGTCTCTCCAATTTTTGGAGGATGAAGCCTCCTTTGTATCCCAATTCTCCTCTCTCTTTCCCCATGGGCTGAAGTACTTGAGAGGCACAGACTTCCCAGATTGTCTGATACCTGAGATTTCCCTATGAAGTATAACCCTTCCTTTGAATTTTTAATTCTTATGAATGCATGGGTTTTCCTCATTACTTTCATCTTTCAATCAGCAAACCTGCAGTTTGTTTGTAAAGGCAAATATCTTTTTTCCATTCATCAATCAGTGGAATCCTTCCCGTTGTTTTATCTCTCAGTGCTGGTTTTATCTACCAGCTTGTTTGTAAACACAAATCCCTCATTGCTCTCACTTGCAAAGCTCTGGATGTGTTGCATGGTGTGCAGGGCTCCAGAGCAGGGTCTGGGGATCCCTTTGGGGGCTTTGAGGGACCATGATTCTGCTTTTCCAGGGGTGCAGGGCACAGCTGGGCTCTGTCTCAGCACAGGATGGGCATTCACTGCCTCCAACCAGAGATTATTTTCACCACACACCCCAAACCTCTTCCTCCTGGCCTTTGGTGAACTCCATCTCTCTGTGGATGTGTCCCCAGAGCTGAGCTGAGCCACTCTGTCTTATCTCCAGCAGCGAGCAGGGCCTCAGTCAGGGCGTGGTGATCTCCTCTGCAGCTTTTGTAATACAGTTTTGCTACAATAGGCAAGAGTCCTTCATGAAGATGTTTAAGCCATAAATTAAAACATTTCCCAACTGACATCCTTCCTGCAAGTCATCTTTCACTGAGCATCCCTGGGTGTGGGCGCTGGGAAACCTCTCAGTGCAAACTGAGAAGTAACTTGGTCCTTTTGAATTTTTTTCAAGCTACTCTTCATATGTCTCATGGAATATTCAGAATTGGAAAGGATCCGTGAAGATCACAAAGGCCAAGTCCTGGCCTCAGGACATCCCCAAAATCACAGGTTTCATTCCTGTGTGAAAGATTACATGTGTGTATATATAGAAGAAAAGTAAAAATATCTTTATTTTTGTGGAAATTTTAAGTGTCGACATTATTTTCCATCTAGAAATAGCTGTGTATCAGCACATGGTAATCCCAGGCTGAGAAAGGACAAAGTGGGATGAACTGTCCTGAGCAGAAGATGGAAGAAGGTGGATTTTAACTCCTGGCTGGCTCAGCTGTGGGGCTCAGCTTTGTTTAGTGAGTGGTGTGAGTTCTTCCTGTAACACGCCTTAAAAGGGAAGTTCTGATTGAGGTAGTGGTTTAGCTCTGAGTCATGCCAGTGAAATGCTCAGGCTGTTTCTCTGACAAATGCAAATCTAAATTCCTGAAGTGGTCTCACCCCGAGACTCACCGAGCTTTTATTTCCTAGCTGCAAATAACAAAAAGAAATGGGAAGACTCCTTTCCTGTCTCTTTACTCAAATTTATCGTTGCTAAGTGGCCTAATAAGGGAGTGACAGACTGAATATGTCCAGGAAGCATCTTTGTAATTACGCCGTGTTTGTTACCATGGAGAACCCAGGAAATGGCAGTGTTGATGTTTGCCTGTTGAGCACCAGGTTTGCACCTGAGCGAGGTTGTTTTTTTCTTTTTAATTCATCTTCCACCAGGGTTGGCTGACCCTTCTCCCCTGAGCCATGAATATCTTTGTACATCAGTAAAAACCAGTGCTGTGTACAAGTATCAGCCTGAAGAATGCTCAGTCCCAGTAAGTCACAGGTGGCTGAGTATTAAAAATCCAGAAAACACAGAATAAGGACTGCCAACACAGAGTGCAAACAGCACCACGTATATTACAATTAGTAGGGCAAAGGCATCTTGTAATTGTTTTATTGCTGTTTAGCAGAATGTGTCTCTCAGCAGGAGCTGGGGCAGAAGGAGGGAGGGGAGGAGAAGGATCCCAGTAAGTGGGATGGACAGAGATGGAGGTGATGTGGCAGTGAATGGGCAGCAGGCAGGAGTTTCCCTTCCTGAGCAGCCTGCAGCAGTGAGCCAGAGCAGCTGGATGAAGTCTCTGCACTCAAACACTGATTGCAATAGCAAACTGTCATCTGTAGGATTTTCTAGTTCAGGTTACACAAGGCCTGCTAACAGCGAATTCCAGCAGCTCTGCTCACCCTGGGCCGGGTTTTATAATAATGTTTACACTGGTAAATGAGCACACGAAAGGCTCTCACTGGAGCTCGGGCAGCCCAGGCTGGGAGCAAGGCTCACTGTGCCCTCTAGTGCAGCCTGCCTGCAGCTCCACTGACCCTCACCAGAAGGACACGAGGAGGAGATGAAGCTCTTTTTCCCCAGCAGTGGCTTGGCACAGGAGATTTCTGCACAGAATTCCACCAACACGGTGCCAGAGCCAAGGCACAGCGCCGTGGTTGTGGTCTGGTGGGAGCTGACCCCACAGGAACCCGAGTGTTGCCTAAGCACAGATCCAAACATGTGCATTCACAAATGAGGAAAAAAAACCTCTGTGCTCTCATTTCCTTTTGTCCTAGATAAAGCCCATATAAAAAAAAAAAAAAAAAAAAAAAAAAAAAAAAGACCCAAAACCACAACACCTATTGAACAAGATGATTTCTAGGTATCAGGTTATAGCTGGGGTCCTAGATCTGTGTGGGGCTGTGCTGCCATCTCCCATGTTCCTTTCATGTCCCCCCTGCAGATCAGTACAGCACATTTCCACATTTCCAGCCCCATGCTTCCCAGAAATGAGCCCTTTAGCAAAGCTAGGGTTTTTTTTTTTACCTTACATTGCTTATTGCAGAGGTGTAAGGGGGTTCTGAATGATATGGGGCTTGTTCTTCCTGCACTGAGCTGTCCCTGGGACAGCAAACTTGGAAGGTGGAAGTCACAGATTCTTACCACAGAATATTCTCAGTTGGAAGGGACAGACCAACAAGGATCATCAGGTCCAGCTCCTAAGTGAATGGCCCATCCAGGAATCAAACCTGCAAAATTGGTGTTTTTAGCACCATGCCCTAACCAACTGAGCTAATCTCAGATTGTCTCACTTAATTCTCCAAGAATTCTGAAGGAAGCATTGCTCTCCTGCTGTGGTCAGAGAACCTTTTCTGTGTAACCAGTTTTGTGAGAGCCAGAGACCTGGTTATACTGTAATTGGTGAGGCTGATGAAATAGACTTTGGGGAGAGAAACATTTGAAATTGTTGTCTGGCTCTGATTTCCACAGGGCTCTATGTGCTGGTGGGAGCAGGGGCCATAATGTCAGCAGTTGGATTTTTCGGGTGCTGTGGAGCAGCACGGGAGTCGCAGTGCTTAATTGGAACAGTGAGTAAAAGGTTTCCAGGGCTTGGGCTGTGCAGGGAAATCATCCAAAGCATTCAGTGCTTGGTGTCAGTAATGGAAGGATCATTAGAGACCAACACTGAAAGGTCCCATGGCCTTTTATTGGCACAGCCAGTTTCTCTGGACTCAGCAGCCACCATGCTGCTGCAGAGCTGGCATAATGTAGAGGTGCCCTTGCTTGTCCCTTGTGATGTATTCCCTGGAATTACCCTCTGATTTTCCTGAAGCCATTTCCCCTTTGTCTGAATGTGACGGGAACTCTGCCTTGGCAGCTCCTGTCCTCAGGAGCTTTGTTTTGGGGCGGGCAGTTGAGGCCTGGGGAGGACGAGGGGCTGGCTGGCAGCCCCCATGAACAAGCTACACTCATGTCAGATTCTCTCCTTCCTCTGCAGTTCTTTGCTTGCCTGTTGGTGATATTTGCAGGTGAGGTCACTGCTGGAGTATTTGCCTTCATAGGCAAGAAAGTGGTAAGTAGCAAACAGCCTCTGATGTAAAAATGGGGGAGTTATGGATTCCAGTGCCCATTGACCTGCCTCTTCCATGGGAAAACATTCCAGGAGACTTTTCCCTGGAAGACTCTGACAATCTTATCTGGAGCCAATGACAGCTTGTGTTATCATTGGAATAGGATGAAGTTTTTGCCTTCTCTATTCAAGAAAAAGTGGAGGTGTGGTTCAGCATTGAAGGAGCATCAAGGGGAGCTGTATGAAAAGAGAGTATTGCCTGGGATAAAGGCAAGCAAATTTAGGCACTGACCTTGCCCAACTCACAGTGTTCAACCACAGCACAGAACAGAGCCTGTGAACATTCCGATCCCCTGAATGCCAGCAGGCCACAAACCCTCCTGGCTTTTGAGCCACCACTCACTGTTTACCAGGCCCAGCTTTTTGCCCTGGAGGTTGAGGACACAAGGTGAAAGTCTTGGATCCGGGGTAAGACTGATTTGCAATCACTTAGAGTCTGATTTCTGCAGGCAATACAGGAAGCCCAGAAAATCTACGAAGATGCTTATGAGGACTACATGAAAAACCCAGTGGGGAAGATGAACAGTACCATCTATCGCTACCACGTGGCTGTGAGTACTCCTCCACC
The DNA here is from genome assembly GCA_009812075.1 of Sialia sialis. Classification (NCBI taxonomy): domain Eukaryota; kingdom Metazoa; phylum Chordata; class Aves; order Passeriformes; family Turdidae; genus Sialia; species Sialia sialis. Next base: position 418,402 of record VRYO01000254.1, read on the forward strand.
TCAACACCTCACTGCAGTCTCACTGCCCCTTAGAATCCAGAATTCCTCCCTCTGAGGGATGGCAAAATAGAACTGAATGTGCTTAAAATCCAGTCAGAGGCTCACAACCCTGAGAGTTTCTTGAGGGCTCTGTAAGAATTCTGGTTTTTGGAACTCTACATTTGAAAGTGCAATTAGCCAAGCTTTGGAATTTCTGATGCTTCTGGTCTTTGTGTGCAGAAGAAATGACTGTTATGGCCCTTCCGGATACTGAAATCCACAGATAAATACTCACAAATGCAGAGAGAGGCAGAAATGTCTGCATCCCTTTGTGTCTGTCAGAAAAAACATGTCCCAGGACCTACAGCGTGGCTGAACAAGTCCGTGAAAGACCAGAAGCTCATGTGTGACACAGTTCAGGCCACCCAAAAAGTGAGTCTGAATCAGAGTTACAACCTGTGACTTCTGTAATCCTGTTTGTGTCCATCCTGGATCTCCACTGCCTCCCATGGAGAGCAAGCCCAAGCTTTGTTGCTCCTTACAGCAATTCCCACGTTCTTTAGAACAAACATTTCACAACCTCAGACCCTTTTGTCCTTCTCCCATAGCTCTTATTTCTGACCCAAAGAGGAATTCCAAGCATTTTGTGGGAGATAGGCAAACAGGAAAAACAAACCCTCTGAAACTGTGATTTATTACTGTCTCCAAACCCAGCACGATGTTGTGTCAGAAATAAAATTCCAGCATTCTGTGCTGTAGCTTTTGTGCATTGCCCATAATTCTGGATGTGATGTTTGAACTTTCTGCATTCTCCCTTTAACAACTCCTGTTTTCTTGTAAGCCAAGGATCTGCTTTTCCCAAATCCACTTGTTTGCTTTGTTATGAAATACTGTAATAAAAATCCCTTCTGGACATTGATGTTAATACAAATGCATCTGTTTGCTGTTGCCTCAGACAATTTAAAGTAATTTTTGAGAATTTTGTCCCACGCAGTTGGAACTCCACCAGAAGCAGCAGTTTAAATATAGAGATTAAGGTTATTACTTGATCTGTACAGATTCTTTTTTTTCCAGTTATTTATTGTCTCACTTTCATACTGAAAGTAATAACTAATCTTCAGTAAGGAACAGCCTGTGTTTTCCCCTCTTTGATCCTTCCTCTCTCTCTCTTTCAGCTCCAGTGCTGTGGTAAAGGTAATGTGGAACAACAACCAGGATTACCCTGCCCAGAGAACATCCAGCTGCCAAAGGCAAGTGTCCTCTGTCCTGCTTCTTGTAATCACCTTTTCATGTCAGCTCTTTAGTAAAATTGGAGACACTCTGTTAGTAAAAGAAAGGAAGAAGTTCCTTTTTACCTTGCAAATTCCAGCATGAAATTCCTTATGGAATGGAGCAGAGTGGAGGCAGAATTAAGCTGGAGGTCACACTGTCCTCAGTCATGACACCTGTTTGTGGCATCCCATGGTAGATGAGACAATATTGCATCATCTGAAAGGAAAAGGGAGAAGGAGGGAAGAGAACAGGACCCAAATTTCCCATGGAGGATGAATTTTGGCCAGTGCCCACCTTAGTCATGGATGGAGCCTCCTGACTAGAAACTTCATTGGTGTTAAGAAAGATATTTCTGTAATTTCTGTAATTTCTGTATTTTCTGGAATCTGCTTGTGAGTTCAGTGTCAAAATGAAGCACCAAACCTCCTGATTTAGCATGGCCTGTTATATAAAGAAGTTTAAATTTAGGGAAAAAGCTGAGTGTAAGAAAATTACTTGCATGTGTCAGCCTCTCCAGGCAAGAGGTACAGATGCCTCACCAGAAAAGGGAAGATGCTGGGAAAATTATCCAGCAAAACCCAAGGTTTAGATGCAGGAATTAGGACAGTGACTGCACTAATATTTTTATTTTTGTGTTTATATTTTTTTCATTGAGAACAGCTGACAAAATTGATTGAAATATAGATTTCCAGGCATAAAAAATATTTTCATTTTGTTTTTAACAGAACTGCCTGGTTGAAATTCAGAATGTAATTGATACTCATCTGCACTTAGTTGGAATTGTTGGAATTGCAATTGCTAGCATCACAGTGAGTAAATCCATGTTCCCCAATCTCTCCTTGAGCCCAGTATCCTGTCCCTTACTCAAAGCTTTGTGGAAGGTATTTTACAGTGAGTCTGGTGGGATTCCTCAATTCTTATAGCTTCCAGTGTGTATTCTTGCTGGGAATTTCCCCCCTCAGTGCAAGCAGAGCTGTTTGACTCTGCTTTTCAAGTTCATTTTGTGTCCTTAGACAGGATCCAAAGTAATGGTAATCTTCTTTTGTTGTAAGAGTGGAAGAGCAGAGTGCACATGAACCGAAGTGAAAAGCAAAAGGCTGGAGCAGCATGTAATGTACTCCAAAACAACTGCAGTCTGATGCTTTAAATCCTTTAGGATGCATTTCTTAGGTTTCATGAGGAATAGAGAGTACTCACTAGAGCTGTGACCAATAGATGTCACCCTGTCCCAAGGACACAGCAGGCTGGGGCTCACCAGGCTTTAGCACAAAGCTTTTTCCACCACGTCTGTGCCATGATTTCTTTCAGACTCACACACCAGCAGCATGAGGAGCCACAATATTAGTAAAGAAACACTCCTTCAGCTGCTGGGAAGAGCAGGATGTTCACAGATTTATGTGGACACTGAGAATCAGCTGAAGGGTTTCTGCAGGTAATAGAAACCCTTGGTGTGCATATTAAACAATCCTGGGGTTTGTATGAAACATGAAGGGACTCAAAAGCACAGCCAGACATCAAGGACACACCACAAGTGGGATCATCTCCCCTTGGATCCCCTCCCCAGACACAGCCCAGGTCCTGAAGTGACCACAACCTCTTCAGCAGCAGAAATGCACCTGCACCTTTTTCTGGGCTTCTTTCTGTGCTGTGAGAGCTGGGCTGTGCCTGTGCTTGGGGAGTGTGTGGGGAGGGGACATGAACCCAGTGCTTTCACTGCCCATCTCCCTGCTCTATCAGTGCTACATCACTGCTCCATCAGTGCAGCCTCCAGAGCTGCTGCCTTGGAAAACTGGCCTGTGGCAAGAAAGCAGAGCCTCTGGCAGCACCCACTGTTCTCTGCTTTTATCATTCCCTCCAGGGAACAAGTTCCCTGAGTGGGGGTTTAGATTTGATGTGCAGTGTTGCTGTGGAGCACAGGAACTATTGAGAGCTCAGCACCAGCCCCAGGGGCTCTGGAATCACCCTCTGCTCAAATCTGTGTCATATTCCATCTAGAACCATTCTGAAACTCAGGATGTTCCACTGCCATACCAGGATACCAATAGTCACAGTTATTATGCGACTTAAATTTCAAAGTGATGTTAATAACATTAATATTTGGGGCAGTTGTGCTTGCCTGGACATTCACTACGAAGAACAGAAATCAATGTGAGCCAACAAAATCAGTGAAACCTCTTCCATGTTTATTGTCTGATGTTTGGAGGTTTGTAGATGGAATCAGCCACTGCTCTGCCATAGGGACCTTCAGACTGTCTGATGTGCAAATTGTTTTAAAATTGTTTTGTAAGTGGATCCCTAAACCACATCCCTTCTCTTCTAGATCTTTGGCATGATATTCAGCATGGTTCTGTGCTGTACGATCCGTAACATGAGAGAAATGATCTAAAACTGTCACTGCACAACTATGCCAGGAGTTCCAGACTAAGCTTACAAGAAGTGCTCTTCTACCCAATTTAATAATTGTAATGCATTTTAATCAGTGTTTTAACATACTGAGAGGAAAATATCCCATTAGGTGATCAGGTGAATTGTATTAGCTACAGTAAAACTGAAGTGAACAAAAAAAGGGGTTTAAAATGTCCTTTTTAATGAAAAAAAAGCAAAGGTGCATCTGAGACTAATTTGATTTTTAATGTTTGTATATGTGCAATGAAGAGTTTATACATGCACATGCATCTCTGTCCTTACAAACACCTCTGGATGTGAGCAGATCCCTGGATGTGCAGTACCTGTCTGGTGAATATCTGCAGGTGGAACAGGATGTGTGTGCAGGATTGCACATCCCACAGGGACACAGAGCCCTCTCACAGCCAGCCCTGTTTGCCAAGAATTAGCAGAGGGACAAATGCATTGTAAAAAGTAACACCTATGATCCATTTTGTGACTTAATTTTCCAAAGCCCAAACAGAGTAGAACTAATAAAATCGGACTTAAAAAAAAAAAATTCGTGCCTAAGGGCCTGCTCCAGCAAACTTGAATTCATGTGAGAAGACCCACTGACTTCACTGTCATGCAGAGACTGGGTATTTATTTTTTGTAGGACTGGACCCTTCATACAAATGCAGAAAGTTCTGGGGGAGAAAACACATCCAAGGAGATGCAGGCTAAAGGAAGAGGGGGAAAGAGGTGGGAAGCTGGCGAGACCAGGCAGTCATTTGGGACCAAGTGCAGTGCAAAGTGTGCTTAAGCTTCCCAAGCTAGGCTGAGATACACCCAAACACTCAATGTGAGATCAAGGGGCCACTAAAATCCACATTCAGCAGCCCCTTTGTCCCAAAAGCCTCGCTGTGGCTACCAAGTGGTGCAGGAGTGGAGCCTAGGTGCAGAAAAGCAGCCCCTTTGTCAGATCTCTGGAGAATCTAACTGGCCTGTGGAAGCCAAACAAGAGTGAAAGTGGTCAGAAAAAGACACACAGCACTTTAATATCCTCAGTTTCTGCTTCTGTGACTATCACAGCTTCCACAGGGCTCTTACCTCAACCTCTCGCCCTTTCCTGGGGCAGAAGGCAGGAAAGAAAGATGGGACATTTTTTCAGAAATGAAGTAAGTTTTCTTACTGGCACCTTTAGATTGCATGTCAGGTATAAAAATTACACTGTGTGCTTGAAATACCTCAGGGCTTGCGTTTACATTATTTCTATATTTTAATTTTTCTATTTGTCATATTTATTCTTAAGAAAATGCTCCTTTTGAACCAGCCTAGAAGGAAGAAAGGTTGTCCCCAGAAAAATAAATTGCATCAAAGGCTCAGGATCTCTTAATATTTTGCTTTCTCAAGATAATTCACAGTTTCAGAGAACAGCTTTTCGTTGACTCTACCCCCATAGCAGCAGATCTGGTGATGACCAGTTCAGATTCCTGCTGCAGTTGTTCCATACATGATGGGGAGAAGTTCAGTTAAACTGCACATTCCAATAAACCATTACCTAAGAGACCTTGGAGTTTACAAGTCATGGGGTCCTTGTTCCACTGAAACACAAATGGGACAAAATGGGATTTCAGGAAATATGTGTATTCTAGTGCATGTCTGTGTGGGATATACCACCCTTTATCTATTATTTATTTTTTATCTCTTATTCTCCAAGGAAACCCAAACTCCCATCAGTTTTCTGTCACTTCAGGACCAGGGGTAGTGCTGCTGCTCCAAGTCTCTGGTTTAGCTGACACATCCTGCTGTCTGTTACGCGGATTTCTCTTTTCCAATCACACAACCATGAGCTGTGGCACTGCACTAAGAGCTGGGCACAGCAGCACTGCTGACTGAGCTTTAGGCTGGCAGGGACACATGAGATCACACACTAGAAAAGAGCCAGGCTGTGTCACTGTCACAGCTGATTACCAATGGATGTTAATTAAAAACAGGGCCTGAAACTTCGTTCTGCAAGAACCAGAACAGGAAACAGAGCCCTGATCTGCTGCTTGCTCCTAAGACAGGCTCAGCTGGGAGAATGGCAGTGGCAGGAACTCCGTGAGGGTCTCAGGGTGAACCTAAGAAACCAGTTTAACCCAGCAGCCAGCAAAGCAATTTCCTGGCTCCCAGGTGTACCTAAGACGTCCCTACAATGGTTGAGCTCTGAAGAGATGATGAGGTAGTGCCCAGCTGGGGTGTGTTGTCCCAAGGTAGCACTGGCAGAAAGAAGAAACTCATTTTTGCCACTCAGAACAAGCCAGTTTTCCAGGAAAATCAGTAAAAATAGCACCACAGCCAGTGGTTCAGGTTCCAAGATTGTTGCCCTACAGGGATAGAAACTCATTACAAATATTGCAATTTCCTTGTATTGCGCTCCCTCATTATGACAGTATTCTATTCATTTTAAACACATCTACACATAATTGGGTTTCATTCCTCAAATTCATAGCACCAGAATGTAATGACAGGACCAGAGTTTCTCTCTTTATTTATTATTTCTTGAGTAAGTTGGAAGATGCCCACTCCTGCTTTGAGATGCACTGGATGCCAAGGCAGCTTGCAGATCCTGCTGTTGCTTCCCCAGCCCTCCACTCCCCCAGAAGCACAAAACCACCCCAGTGCCTTAGGAAAACAGGAAAAAGTGGTAGGAAAAAACTTTCTAGAAATTCAGACTCAAGCCACCAAACTTTCTGCTGAAGTGTTTTGGGTTTGTGATTTGTTTAGTTTTTTTTCCTCTAAAGAGGGCATTAATTTCTGAGCATTCCTGCATAAGCTCTAGGGTTACTGTTGTTTAGGTCTAGGGGATACTTGCACTGCATACCAGGACCAGGACAATACCTGTTACTGGTTTAGTTCTCTAAGTTATTGGTATAAATTAAGCTGGAAATCAACATGTTATTCATATACTAGTGCCTTTAACAGAATCCAGGGATAAAGGTCTTTTGTAGTTTCCTGCTGTTGTGAGGTGCTTAATATAATTGCAGTTTTCTCTGCACCTTAGTAACTGAAGGTATTTTTTGAGTTACTGCCACATAAGGCAGCAAAAAAACTCCTTTATCCTGTCCCTTGCACCTGTGTCAGAGGAAAAGTGACAAAAGATCAGATCCCTCCAGGTGATGTAATTCTGAAAGCACATCACACATTTTCTTGTTCTCCTGTCAGTTTGTTCTAAGGCATACAGATCTAAGTTGTTGATGCCCTTATTGTGTCTCTAAACATCTTGATTCACATTTCCCTTGTCTAATTTTTCTAAGTAACTGATTTGAGTGGGAGCTTCCTTTGTCACAGGGAAACCTCAGCCAGAGGTTTTTTTTGGTACCTCTCAGAGATCACACAGCAGCTGATGGAGCTCAGCCCTGTGACATCCCTGCAATGAAGAGTCGTATTTCACTTGTCTTGATACTGATAGTTTTATAACAAAACATGTTTCATGTGTCTTGAAAAAGAAATTGAGTTGTCTTAAGCCCTCAAATGCTGTATTGTACAGCCTTTGCAGGCTAGGGATTAACCGCATAAGATGCTGTTCATAGAAAGTGTACATAAATAAAGCTTTTCAATCTTTTTCCTCTCTATTGGTGCTCCAGCCACGAGGTTCTCCTAAACACAAACCACTTACAGGATAATGTGTATGGTACAGCATAAATTCTGATTTTGGACAGAACTGGTGTTTCGGTTCATGCTGCCAAGTCTGTGGCAGAATTACCTCTTGCTTTGAAAGAAAACAAATTTAACTCTGTGGCTGAAATAAGCTTTCACTTCCCTATGATGTGTTCTGAAGTGGCGTTTTATCGGCTTTGTGTCTTGAATTTGAAACAACTTCCTAATAAAAATAACCTGCAATAAACGACTCCCGGAGAGAACTCTATCCCCGCGACCAGAGTCCCCCCCAGGCCCTGAGGGCATCCGGGGCTGCCTCCGCCTCACCGGCTGCACCCAGGACACCGCCTGGGCTCCAGGGGAGACGGAGCAGCCGTCGGCCAGCGAGGCAGGCAGGGCCCAGGACTGGGGACTGGAACGGGACCGGGACCTGTCGGGAACCGAACCCGCCACCGGCGGAGCTCCCCAGGGACCCGCCTGAGGGCGAGGCCCCGCCCGCTGTGGGCGGGGAGGAGGGCGGTGCTCGCTTCCCATTGGCTGCTCGTGCTGCGGGCGGGAAAGGAACTCAAAGCTCGTGCCATGGACCCAGGGCGCTCCCAGCCCCACTGTCCAACGCGGCCTCGGGCACTTCAGGGATCCAGGGGCAGCCGCAGCTGCTCTGGGCACCCTGTGCCAGGCCTTCCACGCCCCCATAGGGAAGAGTTTCTTCCTGATATCCAATCTAAACTAACTGTCTGTGTGAAGCCATTCCCCCTTGTCCTGTCTTCCATGCAGTTTCCCTTCTGGTAATCCCGATATTTCTCTTCTCCAAACTGGACAATTCCAGTTTCTCAGCCTTTCCTCCCAGCAGAGCTGCTCCGTCCCTCTGACCATCCTGGTGCCTCCAGGATTCTCTCCAGCAGTTCCAGATCTCTCCTGTGCTGGTCCCCAGGCAGCTCTGCGGGTGAGGTCTCACCTGAGCGGGGTAGAAGGGCAGAACCCCCCCTCACAAACGCTGCCCACGCCGCTTTACACGCGGGGCAGCGGCGGCGCCGGCAGGCGAGGGGCGGAGCGCGGGGCCGGGCCCGGGGCTGCCCCTCAGCGCCCTCGCCACAGCGCCCCCTGTGGGCCGGGGGTGTCGCTGCAGCCCCTGCGGGAGCGGAGCGCGGGCTGCTCCTTCCCCTCAGAGAACCGGGGACAGCGCGGGCTCCTTCTCCTTCTCTTCCTTCTTCTTCTCCTTCTCCTTCTTGTTCTCCGTGCTCCACATGGGAATGCGTTCGGGTCTGTGCTTCTCTGAGCATGTGTTGCGGGCGCGGAGCGTCGGGAGCAGACGCGGCTCCAGCCCCGGGCCTGTTCCGTGCTCTCCCCAGCCGCACTGAGATACGGGCTGAAGGAGAAGATGTTTGGATTGCCTGCAGATCCACCGCTCGGTTATGTGGAAATGATCTTAGGCTAAATGGAAGGTAGCAAACACAGGTCTGTAAGGAGTCATCGCCTGAACAGGGATTTATCTTAGGGGTCTTAAAGTTGAACATGAAAACTGCTTAAAGCTCAGAGGGACTCAGTCCTCGGAGGGCATGGAGACGTGTGGTTAAATAGATATGTTAGCACAATGCAAACGTCTCACTTTGGGTTTTTCTGAAGTGTATAAGAAGGCATATTGTTTATTTTTCTCTCAATGTTTTTGCACAGGCATTAACCATAAAAGTAGGCTTGGTTTTTGTACAGAAGACGAATCTGTCAGGCCATAAAGGACATTACAATAACTTAGCAGTGCTGCTGATACTGTAAATATTTCTTATTTTGCCAAGTGCATGTGCTGCTTACTAGTAAACAGAATTATATTTTCCTGTGCTAAATAACATTTTTAACAGTCCAGATACCTTAAAGGTGACCGCTTTCTTTAGCATTTTCCAGATTCCATAAGGGCTGCTTCGTTTAATAAATATCTATTTCCCAAGTTTTTTCTAGCATTTCTGTGCTCTTCACCAACTAGAGATCAGCAGTTCATGTTGGAGAACTTGGGAGACCACAGCTCTCTGTGTGATACACAGAAGGGACTGGGAATACCAGATTCTCACCACCAGAAAGTATTTGTAACTTAATTGTAACTAACCTCTCCTGCTCCAAAGAGTTTTAGAAATAGTCTTGTACATAATTATAATTATAATTATAATTATAATTGGGTTGTTTAAACCATAGGTGTAAGGGAGCAGTTTTACAGAAGTAGGGCTGCTCCTGCAGATGCTCTGGATTTTCTGTAAATTCCAAGCATGTTTTTGGAGGATCTAAATTTTCAAATCTTGCCTATGAAGGTATTTCTTTATCACCAAATAATGCACATGATAATTGCAGTTCATAGCGTGTGTAGAATCCGTGACATGTATTCAAATTTTCATGGATTGGTTGAGGTTGGAAGGGACCTCTGGGGCTCATCTGGTCTCCAGGGGTGACCAGCAGCTTCCCTTGGGCTTTCTCACAGGTTTTGCTGCAGATGAAATAAAATGAAGGTGTTTGGAACAAGAATCAGATCCTAGGAGCAGTAATGAAAACTGCAATCCTCAAAGCAAGATTATTTTTTTTTGAATGTTAAATTTCATGTTTGTATCCTGTGAATTCTGGTTCCTTCATTTACTATTTCAAGCAATGTGTGAATGCATTATCTGTAATTTCTTGGAAGCTACAATCTCAGTGGCAAGGAAGCAGTTGTTAGTTTACATTAATTAAGTACATTATTTTTATTTCCTCCTGGCTCTGCACCTCTCACCTGTGGCTGTTCAGCACACAGGGTGGGCTCAGCTCTCCTTCTGCTCCCAGGGGGATTGTTAACCTGTGGGGAAAATTGGAATTTTTAAAATTTTGCTTTCTGTTTGATGGCACCACACCCCACTTGTGGAGAACAGAGCAGCCAGGTTTGAAGCTGCAGTGATTCCTCAGTGCTCACAGAAACAGGTGTATTTCAAACCATTTCTGCAGGGAAGGGGTGTGTGTGCCATTCATGTAGAGACATTAATGTAGAGAAGCATTCCTAATAAACACAAGTCTGGACAACAGCAGGGAAGTCACTGATCTGCAGTGTCTAAACTAATAATACATAGATGGAAAAATATTGCTGCTGATTTGAAGCCTGTAAGTAGGTGTCAAAGTCTATTTTAAAAGTTCAATACTAAGAGTGTGCCTTTTTTTTAACTCTGAAATATATCAAGTGAAATATGTGAACTCTAAAATAAATCAATATTACATTCTGAAACATGTCAATATAATGAATCTCTGAGCATGTCTTCACAAAATATCTGGGATTTGTGAGCAAAGCTGATACATCCACACAGTCACATCTCCTTCTTCCCCAAAGTAAATTCATGTGGGTTCTCAATACAAGCATGCAGCCTTTATGATTGTTTTCTGCCTGTCTTACAACACCCAATTAATCAAAGCAACTATTGACACACCTTCACAATAAATCTCTGTGCTTAGCAGTTTGCAAACCAAATACGAAACACAGTTTTATTTCAGTTCAGGTAAGTTATAGATAATAAACGAATCAAGCCGAATTAAATATTAAAACAGCAATTTTATTTTTGCAACCGAAAATACGGTCCTGGGAAGCCACAACCGAATTTGGCAACACCGAGCCCGGGGTCGGTGCTGGGTGAACACACGCGTTGATCTGATCTCTGTCCATCAGATCTCCCTATGTTCAGCCCTGTTTTTTTACAGTTTTTCTAGCCCTGGAGCAAGAAGTCCTTCTTTCCTGTGCCAGTTCTTCATATTCATGCAGCCTCCTTTCTCTGCGTTGGGCTGCACAAAAGCCCTTCCTGGGCGAATTATGAATTGTGATGAGTGTCGGTTCTGCTTTACAGGAACCGGGTTTTGAAATGTAATTTTTCCCAGGGACGAGATTCTGGTTTACGGGAACCTGCATTGAAATGTAGTTTTTCTCAGGACTCTGGCTATCCTGATGCACGATGCTTTCCGTGCCCTTATCGCTGGGTGTTTCCTGGACTGTCTCGGTAAGGAGCCACCTCTGCTGGAACCAGGTCTATTCACATGTTAATCAAGGCTTTGTCTGCTGTTGTGGCATTGGAATTCTGTGAAGCAATCCCCCTTTCCTAACTGTGGCTAAAACGATTCTTTGTTTCTTTATTTATATGACCATTTTATATCACACAAATCCTAATTAACACGAATTACTACATAACATATAACACAAAGTGTGAGCAGATCAGCGTTTCCCCTGAAAGCTTTACAGGTTACAGAGCTTCTGTGGCTTAGTGCAGTAGTTTGTCCTGGGCCTCTCCCGGACACAGTCACTGTAGTCAGTGTTGCACTTGCCACACTTGCAGCTCACAGCCACGGGGTAGGAGTAGTAGGGGAGGGTGTGGTGAGGGCAGCCCGGGATCAGCGCGGTCCGGTACAGCATCTCTTTGTACGTGCACACGTTCTGGGACAGGGCACTCTTGAGGAGCAGCTTCTTGCCATTGCTGTCCTGCAAAGAGAAGAGAAAAGTGTTGTTTCGCTGAAGCATACATGTGTCAGAAACACAAAAACATTCTGTGAGGTGCAGAGACCAAAGCTCATACCTGCGCCCAGCTCTGGCACTACTGAGTTCAGAGCTCTAGTTGTGACTGAGCTCCCTCTCCACACAGACACATCCCCCTTGTTTTTATTGTTTAATTAATCCACATGGCTCAGAGTGTTCCCTGTGCTTTGTGATCTCTCCTGGCTCCTTGCTGCCCAAGCTGGAACTCAAAATGCTGTGTTGAACACTGAACTTTTTGCAGTGGTGTGGCTGCTGCAGAGCTGTCCCCTCAGCCAGCTGAGATAGCAGCAAGTGGGAGCAGAAGTTTCCTAAGTTATCTACATTAATGAAGAGTGACCCATTATGATCTGCCCCTCATTTCCATTCTGCCCACAGAGGCTCTGCAGTGGCAGCAGCACTCAGATCTCTGTTGTGCCACTGGTATCATCAACTCCATAGTTCCAAGAGTTCTTGGCATTTTTCATTCACACCTTTGCAAAACGCTAACTTGAAAACGTAATGGTGCAGTTTTTCTGCCTGTGATAAACTCTATTACATTGAAATCACTTGCACACTATTTTCTGGGAGAACAGAGCCTTGGCTTGCAGTGGAGGCTGTTACAGAAACATTTGTAACTCGTACCCGAGTCATGCAGAATCCAGCGCAGATGGTGGTGTTGATGGCCAGGCAATAGGCACATTCCTTTTTCTCCACGTGGATTGTGTACTCAGAAGGAGCACAGATTGATGCTGTTTGCCCAAAAATCAGGCCAAGGAGGAGAGACATCACAAAGAAGGGACTCATGCTGGATGGGGAAGAACAAACAAACAGAGCAAACCGCAAGTAAAATGGGATGTGCCTTCCAGCCCTGTCCTCAGCATTCGACAGAAACAGACCTGGAGTAATATTACCGTTTCTAGCTACAGCCTGACAATTTCTTTCCACTCTCAGTCCTTACTGAAATAATACTGACCATTGAACAGAGAACAAGGGCAAAGAGGCCATTAACAACACAGAACAAATTACTTAAGCACAGTACATGGAACTTCTCACTAGCAAGTGATAAAATCTTGACACAGAACAAATAAGAGGAGCTGAAAGATTTGTAAGTGTGACATGTAAGAGAACATGAGCTCTAGAATTAAGCAGAGATATTAAAATTATCTCACTGCTTTAAACCAATTTTCTAAAGAAAGCATCTTATGAAATGTTAAAGAGACAAAAAGACAAGGCTGTGCATATCAGGCATAAAATGGGATTTTTCAATTTCAAGTGGCTTAGAGGCATGATGAGATGGGAACACGGCCAAGAATTAAATAATAGACTCAAGCAAATTACAATAAAGAACATCAGCAAAGAGTTCAACTCAATGAATCCTGCTTTATCTGCCTGTTGTTCTGACCTCATTTCTCAGACCTGCAGGGGGATCCTGAGAACAAAGCCTTGATTAGGTCCAAGACAATTTCAGGAACTACTCTAGAGCCTCTAAATGATAAACTTTAAATGACAGTGTCTACTAATATCTGGACATTACCCTCTAGCCTCTCCCAGCTGCCAGTTTCCCACAGCAAAGCCATCCATTACAGAGGCTGCTTTACCCTGTAGCTGCAACACCACCAGTCTGGAAAGACCAACCTCTTGTCAGCAGAATTCTTCCCTATTACAGGAACCTGATCCTGTCTTGAGCTGGGAAAGGCAGTGAGCCAGCACGAGCTCTGTGTGGGCTTTATATTCTCCAGGCTAATTCCAGGCTAATCTTACTGTTTATATAATTGTATTTGAATTGCTGCTTTCTTATCACAAAGTTCATCTATTGAAAATTCATACGGAACCACGAAGCAAATGTGACAGGAACAAACGTGTCCATAATATCCTAACCTGGAAACTGGAGCTGGACATCCAGTTATATTAACAGTCATTCTCTCCTCAGTCTTTTAAACTAACCGGTGCTTTTAAAAAAATTGTTATTATTAATGTAATTGCTCCATAGGACAGCAGGAAGGCTGCCATGGCTATGGAGCCCTCCAGAATCACAGATGATGTTTTACACCTCTGTTTTGCCAAAGTATAACAAGGTCTGCTTCATTCTGCTTGCTCCTTACCAGGCCCAGCTGGGAGATGCTGGCACAGCGTGCCCAGGGGACCTGTGGCTGTCCCAGCCCTGGAAGTGTTCCAGGGATAGTGAAGGTGTCCTGCCCATGGCAGGGGGTGAGATGGGATGAGCTTTTAGGTTCCTTCCAACCCAAACCATTCTGGGCTTCTCTTAAGTCTCTGCAGTGCCCATGAAGCAATAAATCTGAAATGAAACCCACTGCTGTGCTACCTGCTCAGGCTCAGCCTGGCTTATCTGTTCAAGCAAAACACACTCACAACTTGGCCGGTCTGGAACTTACTCAGCAAATATTGAAGCAACAAGCAATTCACTCAATACTGATTGATAGGGAAAAAACTTTCAAAACCGCTCCTTGCAGCACAGTAAGAAACAAAATATTGCATCAATACCAATGAAAAAATGTTCCCAGATGGGGGAAAACACTCGCGTTTGGGGGAGCAAGAGGGAGAAGAGGTTGATAAAGCCACTTTTCTTTGCCAGCCCCTTCCTGAGCATCCTGCCTGCAGCTCTGGGAACACTTGCCCTTCCAGGCAATCACCTAACTCCCATCTGGAATCTGACCTGATGGATGTCTTAGGCAGGTCAACCATATTCCTGATTTACACAGCCATGAGAAACATGGAAAACATGAGTTTGAGGTGGTAAATGTGTCACTCTGAGCTGTTGGAGGAGTGATCCAGTTGGTCCCAATTGGTGTTCAGCTAATTCCTGAACAATAATCTTCTTTTCCTGTGATTCCAAACTGTTGCACACAGGTCTGTGTCCTGGGCTAAGTTTTCAAGCATTTTTTGGATAACATAATAGAGGCTTTGTTCTATTAAGACTAGCCAGATGCTTTCTGGTTTCATGGAGTCTTTAATGCTGGGTTAATTTCTCCCATATAATTTCTCAGAAATTAAATATGATTTAATTATATTCAAACCTCTTTCTGGCTTAGGGATGTGAGCAGAGTATTAATTGTACTCTTTGTAACATCTGTCCATCTCACTTAGCAACAGGAGTGTAACACTCACTTTGCTACTACTCCAACATGTTCTTCAGCTCTGTATTTTTCTGATATAGTTGGAATACAAACACTCAGGATCTCTCAGTATACACTACACATAGATAATGTAAATGTGTATATAACACTGTACATACACACACACACTACATACATGTGTATGGGCTTGGTTGTTTGAAGTTTTAACCACAGAAAAGAATGTTTGTTCTTGGGAAATACAGAGAGTATTCCAAAGGACACAAAGAGCCTGAAAGGAAAAGAACACAGTGCATAGAACAAAAAACCTGGAGAGGACCAAAGATGCTCAAAGTAAGAATTAAAAACCAGCATTCTTAAAGGAAAAATATCTCATGGGGTTTTGCATGCACAGCTGATTCTTTCCCCTAAAGACACAGCTTTAGGCAGCTGGAGCTGGATTTGTGCACTCTGGAGACCACCACAGCCAGGTTAAAGTGTCTCCAATACCCCCTGTAAGAACACAGGCAGAGAACAGGTCAGAGTGTGAGGACAGGTACTCTTTGCTGCCTCAAAGTGCTAATTTCTCTGAGAAAACTGGCTATAAAGGGGGTGGGGAGAGGGTGGAGATTAAGATTTAAAAAGAAAAAAAGTTTATGAATTTGCTTTAACAAGATTTAGGAAAATGTCTGCAAACATCAGTAGCAAATTGTAACAAGGCTTGACAGTCATAATGAAGATGAAAAAGAGAGTGCACAAATAAAAACTATAGCAGCAAAAATAGAGGAAAACCAGCAACAATAACTGTTAGAGGTGACAAAATGCAGAAAACTTGTACAGGAAGCTGAAGAGGAAATAAACTTTTGCCAGGCCAGAGGCCAATAATAAAGTCAGGGAACATTACAAGATGAAGCCAAGCTGTTGATGCAGAGTAAGTGCAAAGGCTTCAGCAAGTACTTGTGCTTTTGAAAACATAGTGACTGAACAACCACACACAGACTTGCAGCAAAAATTATTAAAGAAATCATATAAGGAGTAAAGATTTTAAACTCAACGTGATTAACTAGATATAGCTTTTTTCAACAAGTCTGGAATACTCAGAAAATTTCAAACCATCACAAGATAGTGCTAATGCTGTGGCAATATTGAAGGAGAGAGTGTTGACCCAGGTAACTCTCCACCAGTCAGGTAAAATAACAGAACATTGATACAGGATTTGGGCAGCAGAGAATTAAGGGATGAAAACAAAGTTACTGATGTTACATAAAAGAGGTCATGCCACACAAACCCAATTTCATTGCTCTGATAACACATTAGGTAGTTAAGGCAATTGCACAGATGCAATGTGTTTGGTTGCATCTGGGCAGAGCCCCCCCTGACAGGAAGGTTTAGAGCTGTCAGGAGAGCTCAGTGTGGGGTTACTGAGTGCTGGCAATTATCCACCACTGGAGCAGCTCAATCTCAGCGGTGCCTTTGTTCACTGCAGTGTTTGTACCCAGCCTCTGAACACACTGCAGTGCACTGGAGGAATATCTGACCAGGTATTAAAGATGAAGATTCATTTATCTGGTAGGGCAATAAATTACTCTAAGTGAGCTTAGGAGCAATGTGACTGCTGCTTATCAGCTCAGCCCCATGCAGATATGGTCACAGAACCTCTTGGCTGCTGCCTTTCCCTTGCTGGCACTGTTATCCCATCAAAAGGGTGGTAGTCACATATCTTCAGTCATTTACAGAAACTATCAAGCTGGTAGAAAACCTCCAGGATTGTCCTTACGGCTGAGATCATGGAGCTGATTCACTACTGACCTCTCTATGGGAGTGAGATCCCATGAGCTACAGGGAGCAGCAAGACAAAAGACCATGGCAGGACAACAGAGTCCAGTGTCACAATTTGTAAGTGTCTGAGGCTTCTTCCATACAGTTTCCTAAAATCCATTATGATGCTTATGGATCTGTTTCTTTGCTTGCCCTCCTGCTGACCTGCAGAGACTCAATGATAGAAATTTTTAATGTGCTTTTATAGCCCAGCTTTGCAGGGCTGTTCTGGAACAGCCAGTTACACTGTTAATTATTTATCTTTAACCTTTCTGTTAACCAAACCAATCCATTCCCTGACATCATGAATTTACTCTTTCATTAAGTGAATTATGGTGTGCTGATGTTCTACAGGAAGTGCTTCAAATGATATCTGTAAATAGAATTTAGTAATTATAAAAACCTTGGGTTATTCCCCAGGAGTCTCTGTAATGGGCTACAGAAATTCAGTGCATACCAGAAGCTCATATGTAACAGTAATTTAACAGGATTCTCTGTCACTGACCAATGCCTAAAATAAAAGGAGAAACAATGAGAAGTTATCAGACGTTGTTCCTACTCAGTCTGCCACTGGTAGTGGTACAACACAAAGAAAACTTCGTGATCTCATGACCAGGTTATTTACAGAGCAGGGCCACTCTTATTTCCACTAAATATGCAACAGTAGATAGTAAAATAAAAACATGTCCACAGCTGCAAACAACCAGTAATTGGAAGCTCTGCTGATGAAAAACAGACAAAACCAATCAGATTCTGAAAGATGAGTATTCTGGTAGAGGAATTATTTCCAACTCCATCCAGTTGCAGCCCTCCACTGATAAAAGGAAATAAGATCCTGATATGCTGCCATAGAAACAAATGTTTTTGCCAGGTTTTGCATTTAAACAGCCTGTGGCTGCTGAATTTTCAAAGCTAATCTGTCTATATCCAGTGTCTGTAACAGCCCAAAACACAGTTCTCATCTCTGAAATTTATAGATTCACAGTCTGCTCTTCTCTTTCTTTCCTAGGATTAGCTGCAGCATTTCCTATCAACCACAGAGTAAAACAGCAAATCTCTTTGTTGCATATCATATGCCAGCAATCTCCATTTATGGTCTGAAAATACTCCATAATCCTATGTACTGTTTGGCTCATAGAGCCCTTTGGATTTGGTTTCATTTATTTGGAAAGTGCTAGATATTTCTCTTAGTCTGAGATACACAATCACTGTGCTGAGGGCAAAGCTAAACAATAAAACAAACAACAAACCACTACCAAAGACAACCCAGAGCCTCCTGCAGTATTGTCAAGGATGAACAAGGCAGCATCATAATAATGCTAAAGGTACAATTCTGCCCTGGCTGTGACAGCCTAGGAGCTGCCAGGTGAATGCCTCCCAGCAAGGAAGCTGCTCTCAGATTCCAACTAAAAGTTAAAATGGCTGTGAGGAAGGAAAAGGGAAGCCTGGTTTCCCTCAGGAACTCTTCCTCTCCAAGA
Organism: Sialia sialis; assembly: GCA_009812075.1. Lineage (NCBI taxonomy): Eukaryota > Metazoa > Chordata > Aves > Passeriformes > Turdidae > Sialia > Sialia sialis. Next base: position 436,524 of record VRYO01000254.1, read on the forward strand.
TACTTCTGGTAGAAGCAAGGCACATTGCATTCACTCCTGGGTGAGTTCTAACAGTGAGATTACTGCAGATTTGTTCTTATTTTTCACATTCTGTTTTGCACTCTGTTCTTGCAGCTCTATACAACAGAAATTTGTAAACACCGCTGGGAAATGACTTTTAGTGGTGTGGGGTGGCAATTACATGTCCCTGGGAGTGCCTGTCCATGAGTTCCCTGCACTAGAGTTTTAAATTCTGGCAGTGGTTCCATTCTTCTCCTTCAGCTAAGATACAGCATGTGAGTTTTCTTGAGTTAAAATCAGCTTGAGGCTGGAAATACCTGTAATACTGCATCAAGTTTTGTCACCATTCTAGAACTGCATTCATGACAGAGCAGGTCCCAGCCCACACTGTCCCTAGAAGGTGCTGTGCATTTAACACCAAAAACACCAAACCCAAGAGCCAAGACAGGAGCTTTGGGCTCCCTTGCTGGGGAAAGGCCTCTCTGCACACAGGGCTGCCACAAAGGTTGAGACTCCAGCTCAATCTCTCAGTATTCTGCAGTCCAGAAGTTAACTCTAAGAACTAGGTGATAACAGGGATTGGAACGTTAATTTTAAAAGTTCAGCTTCTGAGTAAACCCCCTAACTGTGTACTAATGAAGTAAAAGGCTGAAAATTTTGAAATTTCCTGTGCTCAATAAAACTATGATGGACAAATGATACCAACTTGTCATTTGAATATTTTATGAGAGCACCAAGGGGAGCATTAGAATAGAAGAGGTGAATGCTCAGTATTTGTCTTTCCAGAACTGAATTTTCAATTCAACTTTAAATTCATATTTAAGAAAAATAGGATATTTACTAAAAATGCTACTAAAATATAATATTACATATATTTGTAGATTTTAACAAAGATCAAACGTAGTTGCAATATATTCTATAAGTATCTTTAGTATAAATTGCTTTAAATATTGAAAATCAGGTTCTGAAAAGTAAATTTCCTCAGTGGAACCTGTCTGTAAGTGTTCAAAACTCAAGTAATGTCTTTTCCTCTTGTAATCTTCAAAAGTTCTCACTGGTTGACTTGTCCTAAAAACTACCCTGCCAGTCCTGATCTCACATCATTTGTCTGTTCCAGACAAAAATAGGACCTGCAATGCCCCAAAATTCTGCTGCTGACTAGTAACAGAGTAAAATTATCATGATCTTGTTTTCTGTACCCCTATAAACAATTACATTTTACTATAGCAAAGCAAACTCTTGCTTATTCATTCTATTAAATCAGCAAACTGATTTTCTGAGTCCTGCAGCTGAGCCTTGATGTCTCCTATAACATTATCTTTTTCATCACTCCTTATGGTCAGAGCTAAAATATAACAGAATGAGAATAATATGATCATGAAGGAAAAAGGACAGATTCCACTTTCATCTGTCCCTGTGTCTGATAAGCTGACATTCAAGTTAAATAAGGTGGTTGGTAAGCCAAATAATGATCAATTCTCCAGAATCAAAACACAAATTCCAACAGAATTAATAGTAGAATAAAAGAGCATTTACATTTGCTGGACTTGTCTGTGGTTACAGGTTTCCTTGAAATCTTGAAGTGGTGCTTCTAAAAGAGAGAAAAAAACATGTGTCACAGGAATGCACAAACTTTGTGGGCGTGAGGATTAACAGTCTAATGACTTTACAATTTATCAGTTAAACATACCTGTTCACACCAGCACAGTTGTCAGCACAGAAAATGTTTAAAAAAAAAAAAATTTGTATTACTTACTCTTTCAAGAGATCTCTCTTTTCACACATTCCATCTTCCAGTTTTAAACCGAGTTTTTAATTTTCAAACTAATTTCAAAGGTAACAAATAAGAAACCACATCATTATTGAAAAATGTACTAGAAATACACTTTTGTTTCTTAACTCTCACATGGAAAGGTAATTTCATTCTGTCTGTTTTATCTAGTATTCCATGCCTGAGTCTTCTTTTGCAGGAAAGGCAGAATAATGAACAACAATTTACCAGTGAAACACATTCGCACAGGAAGGTGCACACCCCTGCTCAGAATAATCATTTTCTCCTTGCTAAAAGCAACATGCAACATTCTTTAATATTGAATTGCACTAGTAATATTGTCATGCTAAATCAAGAAGCATTTTCTCTTTACTTCACCTATTCATTGTACATTTTATCCTGAATGGCTTTAGGCTATGCTTCAATATCCTTTCAATTTTCTTGCACTTTCTTTCTGGTTTAGTTCTGATTCCACAGTTTCCACTGCTGGATCTTTTCAGTCTCTTTGTAGAGTTTTGAGTACAATTCATTCATTGTTTCTATACTCTGTTGAAACAAGTTCCACAATTTAATCCCAAATGCTATTTAATTTTGTTATAAACACCTATTTACCTCTTAGAAACACCACAAGAGTAATTTTTTTTTTCCACAGAGGGTGACACAAGCTCATGTAAATGATTAGGAATCAGAGTTTAAATCTTTGTGCACCCACTGTGTCTTCATTCCCAGATATTGCAGGACAAGGAGGAGACAAAAAAAGGTGAAAAATCCCTCAGTGCCTTCAGCTATCAGCAGAGATGGGTTTAAAGACAAGGATAAGTGGTTCAGAATTTAACAGGAAAGTCTCACAGATATTTATGTATAAAAGAAAGAGTTTTGAATGTAGAATTTAAGAAGGAATAGAAATGATAGCAAGTTTTGATATAGAAGAAAAAAAATTCTGAGCCAGTTTTACTAGGTAATTAGAAGGCAAAGAACAAGTGAGTTGAAAAGGGATTTTATGACTTTGAACAAAAAATAAACCTACTTCAAACAAAAGGTATTTTTACCAAGCAAAAGGATTTTCACACAAAAACAAAAATGCCATGTTGCAAGTAAAGATCTCAGAATTCTCCACTGCAAGAAAACTGAAAAACAGCTTCTAGTTTAAACTGTAACACACTAACTTTTTGTGATTGGAACATAGTGACATAAATACAGCTATGTTAGTAGTTATGATAAATAACAGTAAAGGTATTGATTGGTTGTCATGATTAAAATGCTCTGTAATGAACAGTGTAAAATAATTGTAACCAAAACTAAAAAGGCTTCAGACGAACCCACAACTGTGGCTAAAAAGGCAGTGAGCTAATCTCCTGTAAGCCCTCACAACCCGTAAATTCCTGTATTATTTAAATACAATAAAGAACATTTGAAAAAGCCCCCTGAAGCCCCCCATGCCTCATTTCAGCTCTCACAGTCGCCAGCACTCCCCTTGCCTTGGCTGCACCCCAGCACTGCTGCAGTCCTCGCTGCACTTTGGGAGCTGCCAGGGCTCAAAGAAGTTCAGTCCTCAGGGATCTGAAAATCAGTAGGAGATTGGCAAGAAATAAATTCCATTTTGTGGCAGCAAACAGAATGTTTCATCTGGGAAGCACAGAAGCTACTTTAAAAAATGAGGTTTGCTGAGTTGTACTGAGCAGAAAAATGTTGGTGAAGACAATGTGAGAAGAATTAAATTCTTGAGGAAACCACTCCACTAAATTCATTTCTAGATAACATAAAGCCAGACACTGCAATTGAGCTAATCTATTTCATCTTTCCGAAGAATACTTTGACTTCATTCCTTCTACCTTTCAACAGACTATTCGGAACCGTTTCACAAAGATATTTAAGTGCCTAAATCTTATTCTGATTAAAATTTACAGACTTCCCAGGCACTTTAAAAGAAAAACAAACAAAACCCCCCCAAACAAAACAAAAAGAGAAAAACAAAACCCTCCCCACCTTCCCAAAACCCCCCCCCCCCCCCAAAAAAAAAACCCAACTAATAAACTTGGAATAAATTTTTAAAGGTTTATCTCTAAGCAAAGAGCTCCCTGAATCACAAATATCTCCCCTAAGTGATTCAGCTGTAAACAGGAAACAGAGCATTATTATTCCCATTTGCCTTCTTATTTAGCCTTGAAATACCCACTGAATAATGCTTTAGGAAAAGTTTGTGAACAACTTAAGAGGCCCTAAGAATTTAGATAAGCAGAGTTGATGCATAGCTGACTTCATCTGCTTCAGAGCAGAGTTCTACTTGCTGTGAAATCACATCTGAACTGTGAAGTGATTCTGATCAACATCTTTTTTAAAAACAGTGAAACTCTATTTAACATTTACATTAGACTACTCATGAATTGTAAAACTCGACAATATTAAAAAATATTAGAGAATGTGCAAGGCAAAATTTAGTTTAGCTGTATGTGAATCAGTGACTTTGCCACAGTACAGGGACTGAATGGCAAATTAAAATCAGCACCTGGGCATTTGTTAGACCTCTACAAAACTTAAGAGTTACTTTCCTATGAGTAGATTTTAAAAGAAGGACAAAATTACAAAATCCAGAAGGAAAAAAATAAGCTACAGCTAATGTGAAAATATGATTTTTAATTAATAAATCAACGAGCTGCAATTTTCACAATTACCAAAATTGGTAATGGCTTTGGGACTCACTCACTCCCTTTGGCTTTTCAAACCACTGGTGTTTTGTAGTTTGCTTTACAGGCTGTGGCAGAGTGGAAGGTTTTGATGAGAACTCATCAGCTGCTGCCTCTCTGTGCACAGGTTCATGACAAAGGATTCAGGAAGCAGAATGATTTCTTTAAAGTCAAGTCGTTGATATTTATTTTTTTCTTTACTTCCACATCTGACCATGTTTTAGTATGAAAATGTCATTTTAAAGAGTTTTCAAGTCACAAAAAATAGGATAAATAGTGTAACTGATCTCCTGACAGAATATCACATTTCATCTAAACATATTCTGTAAGGAACCTCAACATGACACACTAATTTGTTTAATTCACATAACTCATTGTGGTGACAGAACGTTTTCACTGCAGATTTGGTCTGGTGTAAGCAGGACTTGCCAGTGCAAGCATCCAGGTGGGGCACTGCTCACTGCTGGATCACCCACATCAAATGTGGATTTATCATCGGTGATGTGCAGTTACAACACGGAGCAGATAATCGAGAAAATAATTTCCTTCAGTCTTCATAGAGAGTAACAGTAAAAATCTTTGAAATTAAAGTCAAAGATACTCCTCCAGCACCAATCTTGGCAGTCTGCAGAGAAATGAGTTCAGCAAATTTCACAAAACCGTGGAATGGACTTGGTTCGGAGGGATCTTGAATCTCATCCTGTGCCACCTCCTGCCATGGGCAGGGACACGTTCCACTATCCCAGCTTGCTCCAAGTCCGGCCTTGGACACTTCCTGGCACCGGGCGGGATGTGTGAGCTCGGGTCAGGACTCTGCCCGGGGGCTCCCGGCCGTGTCCCGGTGTCCGTGCCGGTGTCCCCCCGCGTTCCAGCGCAGCCTGGGGGCGGCTGGTGGCACCGTGGACAGCGGCACCACCGACCCGGTACAGCCCGGGCACCACGGAGCCG
>VRYO01000254.1:442074-468184 GCA_009812075.1 Sialia sialis
CCCGGGCACCACGGAGCCGGCACAGCCCGGGCACCACGGAGCCGGCACAGCCCGAGCCTTCACCGGCTGTGGCCGCGGTTCCTGCTCAAGGCGCGGCCGCACGAGCGGCCTGAACGCTCAGTCTCGGTGGGCCTGGAGAAAAGCGCTGATACCGATAGTGATGCCGGCACCGACATCCACACTGACACCAACACCGACACCGACACTGATATCAGCATTGCCGTCGGTGCTGATACCAGCACTGAAACCGACACCGGCACCAACGCTGCTGGGAACACCAACAGTGGTAGCAATACCAACATTGGTACCGACACCGACACTGACACCAGCAGCGACAACCAGCGTCGGCACTGGCACCCACAACAGCACTGACACCGGCAGTGAGCGTGGCACCCAAACCGATAACGGCACCAGCACCGTCGCCGGTTGCGACGCCAACATTTGTACCCATAGCGACATCGCCGCCGCCACCCACACCGGCAGCGCACCGACAGCGACGCCGGCGGCAGCACCGGCGCCTCACGGCGGCCGCTGAGGGAGGGCGAGAAGGGCGGGAAACGACGGCGCGCGCCCGAGGCGGGAAGGGGCGCGCGGGCCGGCGGCGTTGGCGCCGCCTAGTGGAGGTCCCAGAGATCGCGCAGCGGCGCGGCCAGGCGCGGGTCCCGCGCGCGCAGCGCCCCCGCGTGGGCATGGCGGAGCGAGCGCAGCTCCGTGAGGCGCCCCAGCAGCCGAGCGAAGCGCTGCGGGTCCCGCGGGTGCTGCAGCTTCGAGTGCTTGTACAGGATCCCCAGCAGCGGCTCCTGCAGCTCCTCCACATGGCGCTTGTCCCTCAGCAGCGGGCGGTCTGCGGGAGAGCGGTGGCACGGAGAGCGCGGTGAGCGGGATGCTCCGGCCGCCGCCGCCCCTCAGGGTCCGGTCGGCGCCGCCGCCCCTAAGGGGACAAATGGGGGCTCCCCCGGGGCAAGTGACAGCTCGTTGTCACCTTCCCAATTTACCTGAAAAGAACACTGTTGTTGCTACCAGTAGAGCGTATTCGGTCTCGGTCACTTTGAGTTCCCCCATGGTTCTGTAGAAGTAGAACAGGGCGGTGATGAACTCCTCAGTTATGCCTTGAAAATGGAAAAAAACCAACATGTTTTGTTAAAAAAAAAAAAAAAAAAGTGCAGAATAATGAGGATGTTATTACAGTTGCAAGTCATCTTTGCCTGAGGATGTGAGGTGACCCTGCCTGTGTCCGCTCGGGGCTCCTCGGGACACGGAGCTGCTGGAGCAGGCACAGCCGAGGCTCTGGGGATCGTGAGGGGACTGGGGCACCTCTCTTAAGAGGAGATGCTGAATGGTTGATCTTAGAGGTCTTTTCCAAGCTAAGTGATTCCATGATTCTGTGCAAGGCTGAGGGAGCTGGGGCTGTTCAGCCTGGAGAGGAGTCCCACCTGACAGAAGCCCTCAGCCCTGGGTGTCCCTTCTGCAGGGGGGGCTCCGGGCAGGAACCAGCGATGGCTCCAGAGGAACGGGCAGGAACTGATGCTCAGCAAGTTCCACCTGAACATGAGGAAGAACTTCTTCCCTGCGAGGGAACAGATTGCCCAGAGAGGGTGAGGATTCTCCCTCATTGGAGATGTTCCAGAACCATCTGGACATGAGCCAGTGCCATGTGCTCTGGGATTGCCTTAATGGAGCAGGGAGGTGGCACCAAGTGACCCACTGTGGTCCCTTCCAACCTCACCCATTCTGTGATTCAGTGAATCTTTTAAGGCTCAGGGCTGTTGCAGTGCATGAAATAGTTAACTAACTTAATGAAAACAATGCTAATTTCTAAAATAATAGCAGAAGTTTGAATGGATATATAACTCAAGGGATATAAGCAAGCATGAACACACCTCTTCCTGCCATGAAGATGTAATCCCAGTGTGTAACACCCGAGGAGGTAATGCCAGAGCAGCGAGAGGGAGAGGGAGAGGGAGAGGGAGAGGGAGAGGGAGAGGGAGAGGGAGAGGGAGAGGGAGAGGGAGAGGGAGAGGGAGAGGAGCTGGAGCAGGGGTCATAGTGACTACCAAAATGTAATAAAAATAGGGCCAGTAAAGCAAAAAATTCACAGTATTTAGATTCTGAGACCTCCATTACCTGTAGTAGTAGTAGAAGTTGGCCTCTCTTTATTATGACACATTTCCATGGAATAAATATTGGTTTTATCAAGGTTTTGAACATGACAACATGTCTCGTGATCAGAAAGTCTTACATGACCTGGAACAAGGCAGATGACAGTTCCCAGTCAAGCTTAAAGTGATCCTAAATATTTGTCTGTATCATTGCTGCAAATGTGTGAATTTTTCCCAGTCCCATGAAGGTATAAAGTCCTTTTTGGCAATTGGCTCCAAGTTCTTTGTTAGCTTTTCTTATTGCTCAAGGTATCTTGTGTTAAATTTAGCACAATATGTAATTAATATAGCTGATATTATCTACCCACCCCACATTGATGCAAGTCAAATATTTCAGACCTACTTTCACTGGTTGAAGGCTGGCACTCGTTCATTTTTTGGTTGTAAATTTGGGCTGATCTCAAGAACATTGCCTCCACTGTGGACCCTTTCAGCAGAGCAATCTGGTCCTCGCTGGCTAAACTCTCAAACCCTGCAGAGAAAGGTGCATGTTCACAATCTGGGAAGGATGGGGCTGCTTTTAAGCACCCAATACAATGTGGAAGAAATATTTTTTAAAAAAATAAATGTCTTTATTGGAAAAGAGGAGCCATAGTTAAATGATTGATGTGCCAAAGACTTAAGATCTTTCTTGCTAGTTTGCAGGTTAGACAACTGAAAAAAAAAAAAAAAAAGAAAAAAAAAGAGGACAGTTTTCAGTGTTCAGGAATCTTCCTGTGAAAAATTTTGGGACTAAGCAAGATGTTATCAAAATATTCTTCCTAATATCTGATAAATATCACATGGCCTAACACCTGATAATTTTGCTGCATTAGTTTAGTGACTGTTCATTGTTAATTCCATTCATTGTTGTATTATTTTCTTTTTAGAAATCGTGTTCCTCTTTCAACAAGCTCATTGTCTGCACTTGTAATTCAAGAGCAAAGGAACTTGAGTGATCTTTTTTCTTAAACTTGATCAAAGCAGGATGTGTAACACAAGAAAACAGACAGCTCAGGCCTTCCTTCAGCTCTGCCCCACAGAGATGCTAAAATTGCATCAAATACCTGCCTTGGATAAGGTGATTGACCTTTATCAGTGAGTTTTACAAAGAAAAATTATCACCCTCCCTGCCAAATGTTACTTTGTCATCTTCACACTGAAATGCGGTGGATTTAATTGCATGTTCCCTTGTTCTTTATGAAAGGAAAATATGAATAAGAACACCTGGATTGTCCCTTCTGTGCTGTCTTTTCCTTTGAAGGAACATCTGTTTTTTCCTTTGGTGATAATGATAAATTACAAACTCAGCTGGATTTCAGAGAATGTGGAGAGATAGTAATTCCCTCAAGCTGGTATTTTGAGGTCCACATGCTACCAGAAAATGTCTCTACTCCATGTCAGAAAGGGAGAAGAAATGCAATAATAGCAAAGTTTTGAACTGAAAGCTTCTAGGTTGTGCTCATGACACGTAAGAGGCACAAATAATCCATTTAAAGCCTTTTCTTTCCTGTTTAAAGCCTGTTTTTTTTCTCTGGTTCATGCCATCAGTTTGATTTGGTTCCTCTAATGTTCCCAAAGGAAAAAAAACTCACCTGGGAGCCTTTTTGTGAAATCCACCAACACCTGGACATGAACAACAGCTGTCTCAGACAGGTGGAGAAAACTTTCCTCAGGACTTGCAGTTTCCTGCAGCTGCACAAAAGAGTGTTTGGGCACTGGATATGGCCAATCAACACGACAATAATGACTTAGCAATGCAGGCTGGGTATGCTGGATACCTACAAACTTCTTGGCTTCCTCAAGGGGAATTGTGTATTTTTGGTGTGCTGCTACAATGTGGTCCAGAAGCTGATGTTCTCCTGGGGTAAGTTCCATCTTCTCTGGGATCTGCTGAAAAAATAAACCAGTCAAGTCACAACAACTTGGGAGTTGCAATAAGTGATAAAAAGAGGTATTTTAAATAGAAAAATATCCCACTTTTCCAGATCTTGTTGTAGATGATACTTGCTTACTATTCAGCCCCTCATCTTCCAGCTTTATGTTGCAAAGGAAACTGCTCTTCTGCTTGAAATTCTTCCTGAGTCGCTTTGACTTGCACTGGACTTCAGTCAGCAAACCTGTGAGGTGTGAAGTGGCCATCAGTGCTTGTATGTTCAATTAATTACAGCCTGAAATCATAATTTATTAGAGATAACTCCAGTCTTGCATCACAGCAGCTGTCACCTGTGATGAACTATGTTTCCTGGAGAATGTGGCCACGTGTTACTTATCAGGTGAGCTGGTGTTCAGTAGCCACCAAACACCCGAGAGCCTTCAGTCATCTTTGTCCTTGTGCCTCTGTGACACACAGGCATCAGAATTTTTCACCAAAGCCCATCATGCCATTTTTATTTAATTTTTTCCTTCAAACCCTAAAGCTCATCTAATCTGCTCACTGCTGTCCTGACAAGACTTGGGATATTTAGCTTCTCTTGTTACTGCTTCCTTGTCTTAGAACAACAGTTCTCTTAAGGTGAGGAAATACTTCCTAAGCATTACTGACTTCTGCACACCAAGATGCTACAGGTGCCACCATCCCCAAAATTAATTTTCCTACAGCCAAATGAAGTTTAGACCAGTATCATCAGGGAGGGATTTGTGGAGGCCAATGGGCCTGGGTCTGGCAGCCCTGCCCTTGAATGGGATGCCCTTGGAATGGACTGTGATTAGTTTATCTCAGCTGTCCTGGAGAGATGCCCTTTAGGTTGGCACAACTTTCTTTATCATGGTGAGCTATGCCAAAGGCTTCAGTGATGCCACCATGGTAATCCTTTGTAACCCATTGGTCTTTCCCCCTTGGCAGCACCCTTGCTTTCCCTGATAAAAACCCCAGCTTTTCCCCCAGTTCTCAGGGGAGCTGTCACCCCTGGCCCCCTTCACAGAGCTGCTGGATAATAAAGGAATCTCTGGAATTGCTGTACAATGCTTCTGTTGGCCTGGGACAGCCTCGCAAGCAGAGCTGAAATCACTGAGAGCTGATCACTTGTGGCCACTGCTTTCTGAGGTTTATCCAGTGGCCAGAGACCTGCCAGAAGACCCCTCAGCAGGCAGTCCCCCCTGCCAGAGACCCCTCAGCAGGCAGTCCCCCCTGCCAGAGACCCCTCAGCAGGCAGTCCTTGCAGGACGCTCTCTCTGGGAAGGTTGGCAGCTTCCCAGGTTGGAACATGGGACCTCCACGGGCCCCTCCAGCCGCCTACAGGGATTGACTTTGGAGAAGATTTTATCCGGGATGATTAGGAAAGAGCCCAGCATGAAGCAGCACTTACATTCTGCCAGCATTCCCACAGCTCTGCACTTCTTGAGGCGGCACTCCTGGCACTTCCTCCTCATGTACATGTCCATCTCGCAGTGCCCCCCGCTCTTGCAGCGGTACACGGCGTTCTTGGTGATGCTGCGCCGGAAGAAGCCTGGCAACGGGAGCAGCTGATGGCTGGAGCGATCTACAGCTGCGGCTTTATCTCACAAGGATTTTAAAGTGTTCTCCAGGTTTGAATGGTTGGGGTTTTAAATGGAAATATTAGCTTGGTTTTAAAATCTGCTTTTAAAAAGCATAGTCGTGCCTGGTTCTTTCTGATTGATATTAATCGATATTTTCCATACACAGAATGGTGCTGATTTGGAAGGGACCCACAAAGATCACCAAGTCCATCTCCTGGCCCTGCACAGACACCCCAAATCCCACCCTGTGCATCCCTGAAGAGTGTCCAAACTCTCCTGGAGCTCTGGCAGCCTGTGCCCATTCCCTGGGGAGCCTGGGCAGTGCCCAGCACCCTCTGGGGGAAGAACCTTTCCCAAAATCCAACCTAAACTCCCCTGGCACAGCTCCAGCTGCTCCCTTGGCTCCTGTCCCTGTCACAGGGAGTAGAGATCAGAGCTGCCCCTCATGACACAGCTCCCATACCAACAAGTTAAAATGTGATTAGCAAGTAATTACTACTTGCTTGTATTCAATTTTAATAGTAAGTGAAATTAATAACACTGAAGTAAATCTCTAAGAAATGTTCATGAGAGAACCAGCACCTGCTTACGCTGACACTATTCCAGTGAGTCATCAATACAAAAATGAGATGCTTAAACTGCTCATAATAAATACAGACTGTGATAATATTTCTTCAAAGAATGCTATAAAAATGTGAGTTTGGAGTAGAACAGGGGGTTCATTAGATAAATTAAAAGCCACTGTAGTAAGAGCAGGCTGTGGAAGGTTGCACCGAGGCCCCGTGTCCCCGCTCACCTTTGCAGCCCTCGCAGGTCAGCGCGTTGTAGTGGTACCCCGAGGCCTTGTCCCCACACACCACACACAGCTCCTCCTGCCCCTTCAGCCTCACCGAGTTCAGCCTGGACCTCTTGAGCCCCTGGTACCCCCCATCCTCGCCGTGGGGAGCCAGCAAGGGGCCCTTGCTGAGCTCGCAGCTGCTGCCCACGCAGGGCCCGTCCCCGTACGGGGCGTCCAGGCTGTAGGAGCCGTACGGGGACGGGCACGGGGCAGCCTGGGGCTGCAGGGCTGGCACTGGAACTGGCACTGCTGAGTACTGGCAGTACGGGGCAGCCTGGAAATCCGGGTCCTGCAGCTGGTAGTTGATGTGCTCCGGTAAAACATCTGCACCGGGGAAATGGAAAGGGGAGTAAAAGTCTGGAGAATAGCTTGACATCAGCTGCTCCAAGGTTTAAACATGGTTCATGGATTTAGTGGCATAAATAGTAGAGGAACACATTTTCAGAAGGGCTATTTGACACATTCCATTTAAACTTAAAGCTGTAATGTTCTTAAGTGAAATCTTAAATGCAGCAAAATTTAAGGGTTTTTTTAATATCACATGGATTAGTGTCAATAGACAATTGATTATCATTTGCCAACTGATGGCACAGCTGCCTTCAGATCTTACACTTAAAGGCTGTTTCTATCAGTTGTCCACACTGCAGTCAAGTATCTTCCATAAATGAATTTTTTAATGATTGAAGTGTTTGTTACTGGTACATGGCTCAGGCATCATTTTGAAAATGTTGCACAGGGGTCTGAGAAAAATTGTGTAGAAATCAGAGAGTACTAAAAATTACTGTGATAGGAGTCTTAAAGTTGAACTTCAGGGGAGTAAGAAGCAGAGACTTGTTATATTTAGTATTTTCCCACACATGAGATTTTAATTTAGTAAAATGTAGGTACAGAATTACAAGGAGTTTCTTCCTGCTTTTCTGTCTGCTGAGTTTTAATTTTATCCAGCCTCTCTTAAATACACACAGCTATACCAAAGAAAGCCTGTGCAACATGCATCATGTTTCATTCTTCCTTTGGGATTATTAAAATCTCTATAAAAACAAATAGGAATTTTTTTTTGGAGGTTTTTTCCCTTTTAGTGAGCTTTGGGTTCTGCCTTTAGAATCAAATTAGTTATTGCAATTATAGCTATATAAGATATACAACAGGCATTATCTATTTATAATGTATCTGGAATACTGTCATAAAACCTGTGTCTTCTCCATGCAGGCCAAAGGGAGACACAGCACTGGGGATGTTTACATGGAATAAAAGTCTGAATAATCACATCATTCTCCAAAGTCTGTATGAGCACACAGGCACAGATTTCAGTGCTCTTTCAGTACAAGCTTTGAAGTGCTTTAAAGAAAAAAAAAAATCCCAGAGGAGTTAATTTTGTCATATTTCCAGAGTACAAAAGTTGCTGTACTCACCGTAGTACTGGATGGGCTCGGGAAGGCCGTACCCGTCAGGGACGGTGACAAACGTGTTGGCCATGCTCTGCTCCCAGCTGCACTGCTTCATCCACTCTGAGTGAGATCAGCCTTGAAACAGCAACCTGGGCAAAGGGGAAAGGAAGAGAAACATCCCAAGGGAAACAATTGCTGGGTAGGGTTAGACACAGAGCCAGAAAACTCCAGAATTTTCAGATCATAAAAAATCAGATGTCCGCGTGAAGTCACATAACACCCTCAACCAGGCTAAAAAATGTTTGAGCGTCCTGATATTACAGATTCAGGGTAAACTCTTTCCTAAATTTCCAAGTTATAGTTAGAAATGCTTTGCTCTGAGTTTTACACAAAACCATGTGGGGGAATTGGACTAATCACAGGTAAATTCTGTAGTTCAGAGAAGAATAAAAGGAGCTTAACTGGATTGAATAAACTTGCTTTGGGAATGAATTGGAGCATTTGCTCTAGTGTGAATGTAGGGCTGTCCTGTTTGTGCACAAAGATGGGCTTTTAATGAGTTTATTTTGTTCATTTTTTATGCAGAGTTGAAGGAAGGAAAAGAGCATGGAAAGGCCAGCATGGAATATCTGTTCTTTGTCATGTAAGTATTCATTTATGACTAAAACTCAACTTTGCCTTGCTTAAGCACTGCCTGAATTACACTTGCCTGTGTTCCTTTCATGGCGTAAAGTTTTCAGTGAAGACCAAAACCTTGATTTCCTATAGGATGTGCTGCCTCTAAAGAGCTTTCCATGCCCCTTGGTCATTGAAGGAGCCTGGGCTCCTGGCTGGATTCACTGACATTCCCAATAACAAAGCGCACTGAGAGCTCACAGTGATATGGTAAGAAGAGCTGCTGTGCTTGGAGCTCAAAACTTAACTCATTTTTTAGTAATTTGACTTATAAATTCAAATTTAGAGAAAGATCTAAAAAAAAGCGTGCTCTAAAAACAGAAAGAGTTTTAGGAAAAAAAAGTCTGCATGGACAGTGGCAGAAGCCGGGTTTGAGTTCACATACCTAGAGCAAACCTTGCTTAGAAATGAGAGTAAACACAACAGCCATTAGAGGAGTAAATAAGAATATTTTCCTTGCCCCCTTGTCCCTCTGCCTGAGTGGGATGTGGCCACAGGTTAAACCTTTGCTGAACCTGATGCCCACTAAGCAAGGGCTGTAAGAGATAATTTCCATGTGAGCCACTCACAGGCTTTCCCTGAGCTGGCAGGAAAGATAGAAAACATTAAAAAAGGCGTGGAAGGATTTGGAAAATACAGCAAATCCAACTCCTGCAACAGGATTCTCTACAGAATTTACAGCAAGTTGGGTTAAAAGCCTTCCCTGAAGGAAAGGGTTTGTGCTATACCTGCAGCTGGGACAATGAATGGATCACCCCAGGAATCTGAAGTCCTGACTGGAAAAATACACATCCCTTCCTTTGGGGCTGACCACTTTCTCTTCATGCTGTCAGCAGAAGGTGAAAGGATGCAGTAAAGCTGGAATGCTGGGGGTTTGTTATCTCTGCTAGTAAATATTTGTTTGAGAGCAAAATAAGTCACTGAATCATGAGGTCTTATCAGCTAGATCAATTTGGTCTGGGCAAAGTCTACATTTTTTCCCAAAAATGTGTGTTTGCTGAAGAAATGTGTTTCTGAATTCCAGTGGTTTCTTAAATAAAATACATAATTGAATAGTAGATTAAAAAAATTACACTGATCCAGTCTAATAAAAACAGAATATTGAGGGTATGAAGAACCAAATATAAGGTGGTCGATTGCTTAAACATTCTAAATCTTGGAAGCAGATTTTCCTGAGGCAAAGTTTCCTCACCTTAGGTATTGTATGAGAAAGGATTCAGCCCTTCTTACTGATTTTGATGGCAGTAACAAGTTGCACCCACAAAATATCTAGCTTAGACTGAGACTTTGTAAATTGAAATCATAAATTAAGAGGATGTTAGCACAGCAGGGATAGTAAATCCAGTGGTTATCTGAGGAATGCTCTACTGTCTTAGAGTGAGACGTGTAAACATTAAGAGTTTCATTTTCTGACATTTGAGAATTTAGTGTTGACAAGCTTGTTCTTCTGATCAAACAAAGCATTAGGCTTTTTTAAGCAAAAAAGAAAAATAAAGAAAGAAAGAAAGAAGAGAATAAGATATGTAAGGAAGGAACTTCATTTCCCAGGCCAGGCAGGTTTTGATTTTTTATAAGTTAACTGTGAGAGTCGTGTTTTCCAGCCTTTGCCTCCCCCCTGGTGAGTGAGGCAGAAGCAGGGAAACCTCCCTCAAACTGCAGCAGTCCCTGGGATTCTCTGATCCCTGGCTCTGTGGCCATCCCAAACCCCTCACAGCTCATGGGACTGAGCCCTGACCTGCAGCACACTTCCCAGCCCACACAGACACTCATCAACTCTTTGCCAGGCAAGGCAATTCTGCACATGCCCAGGTGTAATATCCAAAACAGTAACTGCAACAAAGCTGGAATGAGGATGGAGCAATGGGTTTGGATGTTTGGGGCAGTTGCAGCCGTGCCATTCCCAAATCAAAATGTTTTGTGTCCCTTTCTCTTTTTTTTTTTTTTTCCTGTGTATTCCAAGTGCAACCTCATGTTTGTGCATGAGTGATTGAAAAGGAAGCAAAAATCTAAATACATTCCCAGAGAGGATGCATAAAGGTCTTTAGCCTAAAAAATGGAAATAACTGGGAACAAAAGATGAATTTTTTAATTACTTATTTTGTAGCATCCCAAGAAGTGACAAACATAGGGTGGGAACCTTCAGTCAGACAGACTGAGCTGACAGAAAATGTCACCTGCATAAAGCACAGGCTGTTCTTGCTTTTCCTCCTTCTACTGAACATTTTCACATGAGAAGTTCTAACCAGGCGAGGGAAATGGTGTGTTTTGGAGGAAGTGACCTACACTCAAGGTGGCTTAAGCACATTTGAAAATGTTGTGCTTTTACAGGCTTAGTTTTGCCAGGGCTCATCTTCTGAACTGCAAACACTCAGCATAAACCAGAACGTGTTGATTCAAGGCTTGGTTATCCATCTCATGCAGAAATTTAGTTCTTAGTCCCAACTGAAAGACTTGACAATTTATCAAAAATTTACTCCACTAAAGAAAAAAAAAAAAAAAAAGCCATTGATTGATGAAAGTAAAGTAGAACCATAAATAGAATGTACACGTTCAGACTGGAATCTGAATTGTACATCTATTTATTTCTATTTATGGTGAAAGATGTGGGGTTTATCATTTTTATTGCTATAAAACCCCATATCATAAAGCAACATATCATCAACTTATCAAATTTATTGAGATACAAAACATCCTTCATGGAGCAGGGCCACGGGGAGCCCCGAGGTCAGTACTGACAGTGCTTTATCTGCTATCATAAATATTTTGACAGTTGAGTCATGGGGAAATTTCTTGTTTACAGGGAATTTTAGGAACTTGAGCTGAAGGTCTTCACCATCTATTTAGCACACCTTGGGGCACGCTAGTGGTCACGGAGTGGAACTCAGAGCACGTTTCAGGCTCGGGTTTAAGCACTGTGCTTTGCTTGCAGCTGGAAGGCAAAGCTGTTTGTTTTTTTTTTTTAATTTGTGAAAATTTAGACCAAAAACTGGAAAAAAATAATTAACTGTGCATAATCAGTGCCAGGTAGGTGTGATGCCAGCTGATCTATCCAATTTTACTCAAGCAATTCAGTAATTACTGCTTACTTAATTAAAGAATGATTTTGCAGCGGAAATTGTAGGATCATTTGATTGATCCTGTATGAAGCTTACATGCACTATTAAAGGTTTTTCTGTTCCTCCTGGTTTTAATGTGCCAAGAAGCTCCTCAAAGCTGCTCTTTGAAGAAATTCCACTTTTCTTCTTATTAAATGTGTTCCTTTCTGCTCATATAATAACCATAGTAGGAGCTGGCTTATTTCACCAATAGACTGCATTGCAATTATCTTGAAATATTCCTTTGGAATTGTTATTCCATGAATAATTATTTCAAAGGCATAATTTTTATACATTGTAACAGAAGAGCTTAGAGGTTGTTTGAAACCCACAATTTTCCAGCTGCTTTTGGGCATGGAAACAAATAATTAAATTTAAAAGCTGTTTTTCTTCACTCTGTGTGTCAAACGAAGTACTGCTGGAACAAACCCTTGGCAGCAGAACCCCAGATTTAAAAGTGCACGTCCGCTGTTTTCATTTAGGCATATGTTTAAAAAGAAAGCAAAAAGGAGGTAAAGAAGAGAAAAGGAGGTAAAGAAGAAGAGAGGAGGTAAAGAGGAAAAAAGGAGGTAAAGAAGAGAGGAGGTAAAGAAGAAGAGAGGAGGTAAAGAAAAGGAGGTGAAGAAGAAAGGAGGTGAAGAAAGGAGGTAAAGAAGAAGAGAGGAGGTAAAGAAAAGGAGGTGAAGAAGAAAGGAGGTAAAGAAGAAGAGAGGAGGTGAAGAAAAGGAGGTAAAGAAGAAGAGAGAGGTAAAGAGGAAAAAAGGAGGTAAAGAAGAAGAAAGGAGGTAAAGAAGAAGAGAGGATGTAAAGAAGAGAAAAGCCCAGCACCTGGAATATTTTCACATGGTAAATTGAGGTATGGCTTGAGCAGCAATCTGTACCCCCATCCTAGCCATGCAGGGAGGGGAATGGAACACTCACGGTGCTTGCAGGGAGCTCCTCTGCTGGCTCCGTGGGGCTGCAGCGCCAGTCCCAGCTCTGCTCCAGCTGCAGCCCAGCAGGCCAGGCCTTTCCCTATTTATCAGTTTGTGTGCACAGCCCGGGCTCCAGACACTCGGCAGAGCCGCGCTGCGGCTCCGAGACACCAACTTCCCACACAGCTCCTCTGGGGTCGGAGCAAGGGCAGCTGCGAGCCCACATAAATCACAGCACAACTGGGTCATCAGGGACAGAGGCCATGGGGACCCTCACGTCACTGCTTCCCAGAGTCCTCCCTGCCCAGCACAAACATGCTGCTTTCTCGCTTCAATTCCAAATTCTCCCATTTTGAGCACTTCACGTTGACGTGTCGGGGTGCTGGTGGAAAGTGTTCAATTCCCAAGAGGGGAAAATATCGCAGTAGTATTATTTGGAGGTTTTGCACGACATAATAATTTAATTTGGAAAGGCTGGATCGGGCCAGGACCTCCAAACACCAAACACTTTACCTTGTCCTTCATGTTCTGATCCACACACTCCTGAGGTGATGCAGTCTCACACTCACTTCATTGGCAACCTCAGTGAACTTGAGTTCATGATGCCATTACCTCAGCAAAATTTCGTTCTTGTACCCCTGAGTATTTCCATTATTAGTAACTCCTAATAAATGAATATTGCAATTTGATGCTTTAATTGTTTCCTAGGTAGATGTGACCCTTTGGGTAGGGAATTTTCTTGTTAGGTATCATGCTGTTCCAGAGCTCCCAGCGGGCTGCAAATCTCCTCACTGCAGGAGGAGCTCACCTTCTGTGCAAGATCAGGTCTCCATCCACCTCAGGAAAAACTGCTTCTGTTGGATACTGCATGGAATTAGATGGGAAAAGGAAAATGCAATTTCCTGTTGGGCAAGTTACAGCAAAGTCACTTAAAATACTCCTTTGGGACAGGAGGTTTTCATGGATAAAGGAGAGACACATTTATTATTCCATGGGCTCCAGAGAAGAGAAGCCCCAAGGCTGCTTATTTCCATGTGCCATTTAGAAATCTGTCTGTGGAGTGGAGTGGTTGAGTCTTTCAAGAACAAACAGCATTGACTGATAAATGTTATTTGAGCATATTATGGGGTTTTCTAAGTTTTCAGATGTCCTACATTGATCACATGTAGTGATTATGCAGCAGACATAAAGATAATGATGTTCTAAGCTTAATTACGATCAGCACTTGTCTTTCTGGTAAAAGCAGCCTCATACAGAAACTTTCCAAATTGTCAAAAAAACTTCAATAGTAAAACTGAAAGATTTACAATGGATAAAACAAATATTTTTTTCACAGAAGTATCTCTTTCACAATATCCCATTGACTTCTGCATCCAGCTTTTCTCATGAAAGTTGGAAAAACAAGCAGAGGTTTGTGAAATATTATGGTTAGATTTTAATTGCTACTGACTTTTATTTTTAGCATTTTTTCTGAGAAAAGGCACCTTACGGATAAGCTGTTCAAATTAGCTGTAGCATGTGGGTATCTAGAGCCTGATTACTCCAGGGGGCTTAAGCCTGGATCCCAAGTTTTTAAAAGCATCAAATCCCCATTCTACTCAGTTTATAAAGCCTGCTGGATTCAGGGTAAATTCAGTTTCTAAAATCAGTATATAAATAAGTTTATAAAATAACTATATAAAACTTAGTTGCAGTAGAAACAAATTGCAGTAATGAAGTATTAGCCCAAGGTTAATTAACTCCCACGCTGTAGTAATGAAACTGGTTTGCATAATCATGAAGTGATTCAGACCAGGTGACTGGCTAAATACATATATTTATGTAAATACAGATATTTACATTATTTTAACAAATCACTATTCCTGTTCAAAGCTTAGCATGACAAAAATGGGAGACTTGAGGGCACACTTGAGTCACCTAAAATACTGCTGCAAAGGAGAGGAAAATAAACTCTTTCCATGCTTGTAAATAATCAAAACCCAGAAAGGTTATTTAGGAGTAAGGGAGATTTAAATTACAAACTAGGGAAAGCAATTACTGTGGTAAAAATAGCACTGGAGTGAGTTCCTTGTACAAGCTTCTTCACTGGCTGTTTTGAAGATCAGTTTGGGCAACCAAATTGAACTCAAGAATTGTTTTCTCTGAGTTGCTTTGGTTTGTAAAGAGGACTTTTTGTACATGACTTTTAAGCTCTCTTCCAGCTCTGTTTTCTGTTATTTTTCTATACATACATCAATTCTGTAAAACACTGCTGAAGTCTCTGGTCAGTAACATGTCCAGAGCCACTTCAGTGGCAAAGGAAGTAATACCAGACTCCAAGCTTGCTTTACTAGCAGTAAGCAAACAAAATGTCACTCATGGATACAGCCTGGAACGGGGAGCTGGACGAGCTCATGCCATGAGCCAGCATCCAGAAGTGGCACTCAAGTGGGGAATAAGGGACACCACGTGTTTTCCATAGAAAACAGGCAGATCTGGTGACAGCAGCCTGACCTGGACGGTGCTGCAGCACTTGTGCAGCCCCGCTGCCACCACTGCAGACCGGGAGCTCTGGGCAGGCAAATCCCAGTGGAGATTGGGCAGCTGGCTCCAAGGGGCTGGTGGCTGAGGGAGCTGGAGATGCAGGAAGAGCTTCTCTGACTCCATACCTGCTGAAAGAATCCATTTTCAAGGTCAGCACAATTCTTTGTTCATCTGGAGTGGAGATTCCAGATGTCTGCGACTCATCTGGTATCCCAATAGTTAAAGGAAATCATATCTACTCCAGCTGGATCTTCTCTGCATAAATGACCCGTTTGGCTTGATCTGTTATTGGATTGTTTACGTAACTTCAGTAATTAACCACTATCAGCCTCATTAATGAAACATAAACCACCTCTTCTGCTCATTTATAAAGCATTTGTCAAACAAAACTCAAACAAAGGGCAGAATCTCAGCAAAGTAACAGCCCTCCAAGAGCTACTGAGCCCTGACTGCAGGGCTCAGCAGTCACTTGGTTGTTGTTTTTCAGTAGAACTGAAGCATGTAGAAGTGATGGCATTGTCTATTGCTCTTGGCTAACTTCTCCCCAAGCCATCTGAGATCTGTCACATGAGGGCAAGGATGCCTGGACAACTATTTTGGCCATTTCAGTACAAAATACTGATGTTCCAGCTCATTACTGTAAATCATTAAATGATGAAAGCAAGAGTCAAACACTAAATGACTAAAGCCCTCAGAAAGCTAATTGCTAATTACAGTAATTGTTGTTCTATGCGAGTTAAAGGTTACATTAAAATAATGATTATTCATCACAGGGTTAAATCTCTCCTGTTGGTAAACTGTTTTGAGCAATATCAAAGAAAGCTGAGTATTAACAATACAGATCATGTATCAAAATGATCTAACCTGATCTTTACCTATTTTTGTGTCAGAGAAATAAGGTTCAGAGGCATAAAATACACTGATAGACACATCCATGCCAAAAGTTTTGTGATCCAAGACCTTTCCTTTCCAGTTTATTGAGGAACTCATGAAAAAACGCAAGTTTTCTGTTCCCTCTCTCTTCTATTATTTATAGATCTTGCAAAGGTTCAGGAATGCTGACACTGTTGGGATTGTTCCTCATGGGTGTGGATGAACCTCTCAGTCCTAGGTGAGAGCAGCACAAAGCCCTGTGAGTACTGATTTTGCCTGTTGGTGTTCATCTTGCACAGTGAACAGCTCCCATTTAGCACTGCAGAGGAGTTTCATTAGTGGGAGATATTAGAAATACTCTTTGTTTTGCATCAAATGCATCAGACAAATCCTCATGATAAAATTAGATGAGAAATAACTCAAGATGGAAGTTCTTGTTAAATTATTAAATGTTTTTGTGGGATTAAATGATGAAATATCAGACCAGAGAGGAAGAACAATTTTGGTCTTTTTAAGACTGTTTTTTTTCTTAATCATAAAGTTGTTGGATAGTTTCAGCTTGCATTTGCTTACAAGGCCAATCTTGAAGAACTAAACATTATGTCAAATTTCAGTCCAAGAGCCAGACTGCCTTAAATTTACCTGAAAAATCTCAAGGTGGCCCACAAAATGTTACCATTTCTCCTGTTTATTCTCTTAAACTTAATCTGCAGAGCCTGAAGGCAGAGTAAGTTAAATAAGCCCATCCATTCAACCTTCAAAAAGTTTCTGGGTACCCTGACACCTCCCCCTTGCAGTCCCCTCTGCCAAATCGGTTTCCCTTTGACTGGAAGACCAAGATTTTTTAATAAAATGCTCCAGCAAGGCATGAAGCGGAAGAAAGCAAAACTGTCAATGAAGTTTGATTAGATCTCAAGAGTTGGTATTTCATAGAGAATACTCATAACTACAGGCACTGCAGTGACTGCACTTTGTAGGTACAGCAAAGGGAAGCCATGGCCTGATTTCCATAAAGCAGATCTCGACACTCTGTATTAAGCAGTGCAAAATAATTATGATGGAATCCCTTGCTCAGCATTTTATCAGCAGTGGTCTTGCTGCTGAGAGACTGAACTAACTGGATGTATCCATTTATCAATGATAATGTTTTTCCTTTTTTCCAGCCTGGATTTCATCTCGAGGACATTTGTTTTAACAGTAGAAAGAATATTAGACTCATAAATGTGAGTGCTGTGATGCAGTGGGTGACTCCTCAAGATTTATCAAAGCAAGATAATTAGGATGAACAATAAGACTGAGTTTCTTGGTAATAATTTTTGTCACAGGAAAACTGTGTTATAACATGTTAATCTACCTTGAAGTGTGGGCTGGGAAGTGCAAGAAGAGGATTCCTTTGGGCTCCTGGCCTTTGAGTCCCTGTGCTACACTTTTCTAGAAGGTGACACCAGTGAAATTGTGACAGTAGCTGAGAGCTCTTCACACTACCACTTAATTTTAAAAGCAAGCAGACAGAAAGTGTTGGGGTGTGTGGTGTGAGAGGGGGCTGCTTTGCTTTTTAAACAGCTGTAGCTGCTGAAAGAGTTGGGTTTTGAAGGAAGGACCCGTAATGGAAATGAGAATTGTTGCATTTCATTTTTAAAAAGTGCCCTGCTGCATCAGCATGGGAGACATGTACTTTCAGACACTTAGCCACAATGTTTCTACCTGTGCTGACCACACGTACAATTAACATAATTTCACTGAAAATCCAAGAAGTATCCTAGAAATTTGCCCTTTATTCTTTTCTCTACTTGCAATATCTAGATGTCACTCCATCTGTCACAGAGGCGGTCATTTGACACTGGTCTGTTCATAGAGTCCCAGAATGGTTTGGGTGTGAAGGGACCTTAAATTCCATCGTGTTCCATCCCTGCCATGGGCAGGGACCCTCCACTTGCCCAGGTTGCTCCAAGCCCTGTCCAGCCTGGCCTGGGACACTTCCAGGGATGGAGCAGCCACAGCTTCTCTGGGCACCCTGTGCCAGGGCCTGCCCACCCTCACAGGGAACAATTCCTTCCATACACAGAACTGAATTTCTGCTCTTTCAGCTTAAGCCCATTTCCCCTGTCATGTCCCTCCAGTTCCTGATGAGTTCCTGAGTTCCAGCTTCCCCATAGCCCCTTCAGACCCTGGAAAGGGATGTGAGGTCTCCACACAACCCTCCCTTCCCCTGGCTGAACAGCCCCAGCTCTCTCAGCCTGTCTCCATAGGGGAGGTGCTCCCATCCCCTGAGCACTTTTGTTCACTTTTGGTCCATCTAGATTTCTCTTCTTTGTGATTCTCCTACTGTTTGCAAGAGCCTCCTTAGCTGTACTCAGAACTGTTTTGTATTTATCCCACCACAGAAACAGTGTTTCTGATTTTCCAAAGATGGCCTGGAAGCAGTTTGGGCAGTTTGGGCAGCAGCGTTGTTGTTCTGAGTGTCTCAGTACTCTGCTATCCAGCCTTCACTTCTACTGCTACAACAACCCCGTGTTCTGTTTGACAAAATACAGCCATGTGGTTAAGAGTTATTAAAAGCATTAAAACATTAACCTCTTGTAACCCCATTTTTCACTTTGTACACACACATAAGTGTTTAATCAAATAGAAGTTAAACACTAAAAAGTTTGAGAGGCCAAATTTATACATTCTATTTAGTTTACACAGAATTGATGTGATAAGCCAAAGGAATTACAAGGCACCCCTACTCAGAAATGCTCATCTGTTGATTTGTTTAAGCTCTGTTGCTACACACTCGAAGTTTTGGTGACCAGCATTCCCAGCATTTAAACCAAGGAGCTTTGTCCTACTGGGATCCGCTCTGCGTCCTGGCGCCACAGGAACTCACTCTGCTGTCCTTGGGAGCTGCACAAATGGTCCCACGTCCAGATCTGCTGGGGCTGCTGAGGGGCTCAGTGCAGTGTGGCAGTGGTTTCAGAGACTCTCATCTCCTGGAATTCTGATCCTAGAAGCCAGAAAGTGATCCTGAAATGACAGTCTGGTACAGCAGTGCTGGCCCTCAGCTACCTCTGCTTGTCCCTATGGGCAGGGAAGGCCAGGATGGCACCTCTGACATAGGGAGAAGTGAGTGTTAAATCAGAATTATAAACACAAGAGCAGAACAGACCAGCAGTTCAGACATATCCCTGCAGAGGTGAAATGATCCTTCACACTGCCCGGACCATGGGTTCCTTCAGATGACTTTTACTGATGTGAACTGGAATTCCCAGTACTGGAATTCATCTCTAGATGTCTCATTGAGTGCCTGAATTAATTGGAACCCCAGGGACAACAAGTTTGGTTTCACAGAAATCCCTGTGTTGGATGAAGTGGAAAAGGGAAAGATGGCTCTGGCACTCAGAGCTCTTTCCATGGAGCTGTGTCCGAGCTCTGTGGAAATGGAAATGGCTGCTCTGGGAGAGGCTCTGGGGACAGGGAACAGGAGCAGAGGGAGGCAGCAGCAGGTGCTGAGCTGCACATGAGGAATCATGTGAGGATGTGAGAGTGGGACAGGGGAAAGCAGCCCTGGCTATGGCTTAGGGGAGATGTGTCCAATTTGGGACAGGAGAAACCAGCCCTGCCTATGGCTTAGGGGAGATGTGTCCATTCTGGGAAAGAGGAAACTTTACACGACTTGTTCCATAACCAGGATGGTCCACACAGCAATATTTGTCAGTTTTCCAAGTGTTCATGACTTGCTTATTAGGAAAAAAAATTCTGATAAACTGTCTTAGCTTCCTAGTATTCTCTAATAAGATGAAAAATAGGGAAGGACCAGGAGGCGAAATATGCTACAACCATGATCTGGACTTTTATTTCTAAACTAGCAGAAGGATTACATTTCCCAAATTTGCAAAATAGCTCTCATACTTTACTAATTAATCTGATTCTGATGAAATATTCCAACTGCAGCTGCTCACCCTGTTCTCTTTTGCACAGTGTGCATGTTTTGAGATTGTTGCTTTTATAAAATTATCTCGTTCAGCACTTCTGCACCAGGCTTGATTATCTCTAGGATCATAAAAAACCTTTATCTGATAAAGCATCCTGCAGTTTTCTCATGTGTCTGTGTGAATAGGGATTTAAACTCCAAAGATTATTCAAATCGAAGTCAAAGCAGTCCTGATAAAATATTATTGTTGAAAACATTGTTAATGAAGTGAGTGCTGTTGAACCAAAAACTTTGTGCAAAGCCTCAAGGACACCGCGGATCACCAACAGTAGCTTCAGTTAGCAAACAAGAATGAAAGCCGCGAGTCAGCATTGCACGGCTTGTTATTTTGAGTGGCGGATGTTTACTGTTGGAAGGGACAAACAGCAGCATCAGATAAGATGGGAGCCCCGCAGATCCCAGCCGGGATTGATCGCGCTGGGAGGGAGCAGCCGCACAGATAAGCGGGGCCCGGGGTCAGGGCCGCCGGCCCTCCGCAAACAGCCCGTGCCGAGCCGCGGCCTCCCGGAGCCGGAGCCGGCCCCGTCCCGGGCTCCCCCGGGGGCACGGGGGGCTCGGGCCGCGGCACCGCGGCGTGGGGGCTCCTGGGAGGGGGGCAGCACATCCGCCTGGGGCAGGCGGCTTTGGGACGCCGTGTGCTGAGGCAGCGCGGGGTCCTCTCGCCCCAAAGCGCCCCCACAAAAACCCCAAAACGCCCCCAAACCAGCGGCAGCTCCAGCGCTTGGAGCTGCCCCCAGGAACGTCCCGGGCAGCCCCAGGCCCCGCCCCCCGGCCGGGCCGTGGCGCTCTGGCGCCCCCAGGCGGGCCCTCGGCGCATCGGCGGCCTCGCGCCGGCCCGCGCCTGCGCACTGGGGCGCTGTGGCCGCGGGCGGAAGCGGCGTCCCGGCCCCGCGGGTTCGCGTCCGCCCGCGCCCGGCGGCGGGGCCGGAGCGGGACCGGGAGCGGAGCGCGGCGCCGGGGCCGCGAGGGACATGGGCCCGCCGCGGTGATCAGCGCCGCCCGCCATGAGCTGCACCATCGATAAGATCCTGACGGACGCGCGGACGCTGCTGGAGCGCCTGAAGGAGCACGACACGGCGGCCGAGTCGCTCATCGACCAGTCGGCCGTGCTGCACCGGCGCGTGGCCGCCATGCGGGAGGCGGGCGCGGGCTGCGCCGACCAGGTGAGCGCGGCCGGGCCGATCCCCGCGGCTCGGCACGGCCCGGACGGGGCGGCCGGACCGACCCCCGTGTCTCCTCGGCAGGGCCCGGGCCCCGCGGCGGAGCGACCCGACCCGTCCCGGCTGCGGCCGCACGTGGTGCTGGCGCAGGAGAACACGCAGATCCGCGACCTGCAGCAGGAGAACCGGGGTGAGCGGGGGCGGATCCTGGCGGGTGATGTGCAGCGGGGCCACGGGGGATGCTGGGCGGTGTGCGGTGCTGTCCCGGCGGGGGGATCTTGCTGAGGGGAGCAGAGGCGCGTCTGTGGCAGCGTGGCTGGGTGCCCCGGCGGGTCGCGGGTCAAGATTGTGCCCCGGCAGCTCCACCGCGGTGGCAGCAGCCGGCAGCGCCGGGGCAGCGCCAGTCCCGCCCGCAGCCCGAAGCCAGCGAGCACCTCGGGCTCCTGCTGCGGCTGCCGGCCGGGGCCGTGACCTGCTGTGTTCTGCAGAGCTGTGGGTCTCGCTGGAGGAGCACCAGGACGCGCTGGAACTCATCATGAGCAAGTACAGGAAGCAGATGTTACAGCTGCTGGAAGGGAGAAAACGTGAAGAGGCAGAGCCAGTCTTGAAAATCCATCAGGCTAATTCTGGGGTAAGGTGGGGTGGGGACAGGAGAGTGCTAAAGATTCCTGTCCCGTTTGCTGTCATGCAATCTTTGTTTGTATTCCTGTGATGTCTGTGCTCCAAAATACATTTTCTTCAAATCTTGACTCTCTTTGCTGGTATTTTCCCCTGTTCCTTTCAGAGCACACAGGTTGTAACAGTTGTCCAGAGGACACTGAGGCACAACCCCTTCACAACTCAGGTGGAGACTTTTTCTTTAAACAAGGTGGTGACTTCCCTGGGTGAAGATTAATGTACCTGATCCTCTATAGGAAAATAAAGATATCCAAGTTGTTATCATTCCTGTTCAGTAGCTGTAACAAGGGGGAAAAAAAAACAAACCCTCCTAAATCTCTGTAAGCGGTATATGTTTAATTCTTAAGAGATTTCATTCCCTAGTGTTTTTAAATCCACATACTCTGTGCAGTGGCCCAAAGTGTCCCTTTGTACACATTTGGCTCAGTGGCTGCTGGTAACTGCTGCCTGTTTCATGTTTAGGTATCTAGTAACAATAGAATAACATTAAATTTCCATTTAAAATTCAGGAATTGTGTTAGGCATTTTTAAATGCGTTTTTATCTGATAAGAGAACAGCAGGTTGGTTCAACCCAGTGACATCTCATGTCTTGTAGTTTTTTCATTGGAATTGCAGCCAGCCTAACTCTTCTCATGTTCCTTTGTACTGGTATGTGGCAACTGACTGGTTCTCTTTTCTGAGTTGCTTAACTCCTCTGAAGGTAAATGGTGTAGCTGTGTTTGGTTTCCAGTGCCTCCCTGAGAGCATGAATTGCTATTTGTGAAGGTTTTACATTTTAACAGCATTGGGCAAAGCTGAGAAGGCTCTGAAGGAACCTTTGAGGAATATCCCTTGGCTGTCTCAATGTCTAGGCAAAATCTTCTGTACTTCAGATTAATTCCTTGAGTTTTTTCCTCCCCACCATTTGAAAAACATTAACAAACTTTTAATGTCTTTAAAAGAACTATATTCTTAGTAGAATCATCTTCCTGTTTAGAAAGATAATAGTTTAGAGAAATAATAATCTTTCTTCCCAGAAGTCTTTTGTGTTCTCCAGCTCTCTTCTGGATGCTCTTATTTGTTTACATACTTTCTGAATAATGGAGTTCTAAACTGAATTCTCAGCTCTGTGATAAATTTATCTTCCAGAGGCAGTAGAAAAACTATGGGCACTGAAAGAAACTCCACCCTATCACATTATGTGTTGTATTGCTCTTCAAGCAGGAGCTGTTGCTCTGTATTGGAATTTATCAGTGTTTGTTCCACGTGCATTTCTGAGCTTTAGCAAAATGCATTTTCCAGAAGATTATTGCTGCATCTGTATTTTACAGATTCTGTAAAATCTGCCTCAGGAGGCTCTGCTCTTACTTGCTTTAGTTTTATTGCTCGATGTCCTTCTGAGATGAGGCTGTTTACTCTACACTTGAAATCTTTGCTTTTATTTTTGTTGTCTTTATAAACTCAGCCAGGCTTTTATAATAAAGCAATATAAAATTTGCTGCCTACTAATCATGTTCACATGAACCTGAATCTGCTGTCTCAGACCTTGGCACACTTGAAATTTATATCCCTTTAAATCAGGATGCCTTATCTTGCTGGCTGCTGTATTTCTGTTCACTGTTTTCTCTGATAAAGGACTGCTGATAAAGGACAATAAGGTACAAGTTCTTATCCTTAAGTATACAGGGTAAAAAGGCTTGCAAGTGCTTGAGAGGAAAGGATTAAAATTCAAAACAGAATCCAAAATCAGGAAAATGGAAGTAACTGATTTAGAGGGGATAAATCATGACTGTTGCTTCTGCCTGGACTTACTCAAAGTATTGATTTTATATCTTTCAGGAAATTGAAAGTCAAATAGACAGGATATGTGAGATGGGAGAGGTGATGAGAAAAGCTGTTCAAGTGGATGATGAGCAGTTCTTTAAAATTCAGGAGAAACTGGCTCAGTTGGAGGTAAGAACAGAGCCCGTTGCTGAAGATAAATTGAGCTTTGGGGGTCTCTGGACTTTCTGTATTTTCTATGTTTGTATCAAGGACAACACTAAAAATTTGGGAATAGGGTCAGGAAATGCAGAACATGATTGTTTATTTTCAAGTCCTTAATGTTCATATTATTTATATATATAAAAATAAATAAAGCCAAAAGATAAACTTTAAATTATGTTGTTCCAGTGTGCCAGCACTGTATTAATGCTTGCATTACAAACTATGATGTACAAACTTTATGTGTCTGTATAAAGATGAGCATCTTTTAATTACAAACTAGCACCTTTCTGTGATAGCCCTTTAGTTGTGAATTAGCTCATTTATATTTCAGCAAAAATGTTGATTTTGCAGCTTGAAAACAAAGAGCTGCGTGAGCTGCTGTCAATCAGCAAAGAATCCTTCGAGGTGGGGAGAGAAGATCTGCCAGACTGTGAAGCTTAGGCCACAAAAACCTCATTTCCAAGCCTTCAGAGACTGTTATGAAACTACCTGACAAGGATTTGTTGTTTCAGGTGTTTCCTTGTATATTTGTTGTATCTTTAAAGTGTGTGGGCTGCTTTCTCTGCATTTTCCTGAAGTGTTGATGGCAAAAGCTTGCACGCTGCTCTGTCTTGGTACCTGCAGCACTCAGATGCTTAACTGAAGTATTTGATGTGTTCTCCCTTGTGATGGTTCATTTCCTCTCCCTTTGTTATTTTTTTTATGAGCTGTAGTTAATAATTCCAGCTGTGCAGATGGCTCTTAAATCCACCTTGTCTGTAGCTAGAGAACATAATGCAGGTTTGTGATTATTGTGCTTGATAGAAGGAATAGGAGATGATTGAGAAACCGCAGTGTGAGAGGCAGGGATGTGCTCACGGGGCAGCTGGGCTCTGCAGAGTGAGTGACCCTCAGTGTGTCTGGCTGGCCTGGCTTTGTCCCCTGGCCACTGCTGAGAGCAGCTGAGCGAGGAGCAGAGCACTTGAAGGAGTCACTCCTATTCAGAGCAAACTTTACCTTGTTTTAGGGGTGAAGATTGCAGTTGTCAACCCTTCCTGACACACGCATTTTTGAAGGATTAATCATTTTTGATAGCTGGACCTGTCCCAGCCTTCCCAATGCTCCCAGCCCTGTGTGTTGGTGTGCTCAGAGCTTGCCAGAGCACAGCACCTGCACATCAAAGCTCTTCAGCCTCCCACAAAGTTGGGTTCGGGCAGAGGGAGTTCAGGTCTACGTCAAAACAAACCAAACCACCCCCACACCCAGAATTTTAGCGTCAGGTCACGGGTGAGTCTGGTGTTCTGTAGTCACTGCAGGTCCTGTGTTGAGTGGAATTAGAGGTGCAGTGTTGTAGGAGTTTCTCTCTAGGGTGGTATTTTTAATGACACTTTTGTTTAAAAGATTTCTGTCCTACCTGTGGTCGAAGAATAATCTTCCAAGAATGGTAAGCATCTCATTTCCACTATTAACATAAATTTTTAATGCCACTTTTCCCAAGCGAGGCCTTTGATAGATGCAGAAGGTGACTCATTCCTGTGCTTACTGAGAGACAGTGAACTCTGGAGGCATTGAGAATATTGGGAATACCCAGCAAGACTGGTAGATATAGGATAGGGAATTTCTGTACAGGAGTGCTCTTGTATACAATCCTTTTCTATTGGAAATTGTTCAGGAGGAAATAAAAAAAAACAATGGGAAATACTTTCTCAAGTGTTTTCTGTTTTGTGAGTCCTGGGGAAATTCCATATATTCTCTATATTCCCAAGCCTTTTGCACCTGAGTGGAATACTACAATAACCAAAATGTTTAACTTTTTAAAATTAACATCATCCAGAATGCCTGTGATACATTTTTCTCTTCACTCTCTGAGTGTATAGTAACATTCCTCCAACTGGGTCCTTTCTGTGCAACCAGAAAAAAAACTAAACAGCAGTTACTTTGATTGAGTTTATTGTTAATTAGTGATGAAAATTGGCAAGGGAAGTTGAAATATGTTCACAGAATATCCTGATTTGGAAGGGACCCACAAGGCTCGAGTACAACCCCAGCCCTGCACAGACACCCCAAAATCCCACCCTGTGCACCCCTGACCAGTGTCCAAACTCTGCTGGAGCTTTGGCACCTCGGGGCTGTGCCCATTCCCTGGGGAGCCTGGGCAGTGCCCAGCACCCTCTGGGGGAAGAACCTTTCCCAAAATCCAACCTAAACACTCCCACTACAGCTCTGTGTTCCATGTGCTCCCGTCCCACTTTGGATCTGTAACTGGAGCCTTGTGACTGTAAATGGCCACTTGTACACAGTTCCCGAGGGCTGCTGAGCATTTTAGATCTTGCTCCACTTGTATTGGAAACCGGACTGGAGCTTCAGTGCTGGAAATGCTCCGCCTTGCCCGCAAAGCGTCTCCCCCTGCTCCTTCCACTCTTGGGC
This sequence comes from Sialia sialis, assembly GCA_009812075.1. Lineage (NCBI taxonomy): Eukaryota > Metazoa > Chordata > Aves > Passeriformes > Turdidae > Sialia > Sialia sialis. The sequence goes on from VRYO01000254.1 coordinate 468,182, forward strand.
TCA
>VRYO01000254.1:468765-532349 GCA_009812075.1 Sialia sialis
GGGGTGGGTGGTGGGGGGGGGGATGGTTGGGGGGTGCGGCCTACTAGGCCGGCGGTGCGGGGATGGAGCGGCGGCCGCGGGGCGCGGGGTGCGCGCTGCGCTCCGCGGGGCTTTGGCGGCCGCGCCGCCGAGGCCGCGCTGGGACCGGCCGTCCCGGGAGCCGCCGGGGCTCGCGGGCCGCGCCGGGAGGGGGCGGCTCCGCGGGGGCTCCGGGCCCCGGCGGGCGGCGGGGCCGGGCGGGCGGAGGGGCGGCGGCGGCTCCCGGCGTGCCGCGCGCGGCCCCGCCCGGCGCAGCGCGGCCGCGGCTCTTTGTGTGCGGGGAGCGGCCGCCATCGCCCCCCTTTGTGTGCGGGGCGGGCGCTCCCCCCGGCCCGTCCTGCCCGCACGGCCCTGGCGCTGTCACCGGCCGGAGCCGCCCGCCCCCGCGCACGGCGGCCCCGCTGGCGGCGGCCCCGGCGCCGCCCCTCGGCGCGGCCGCCCCTCGCTCCGCCGCCTCCATCTTGGTGCAGCGCAGCGAGCGGGGCCGCGGAAGGGACCGGGCCTGGGCAGCTCTGTCGGTCCGGGGCCGCTTCTCTGCTGTCCGCACCCGTACCCAGCGCAGGGTTCGTCTCTGCACGGCACAAGACTTAAAAAATCCGCATATTTCTTTGAATGACTTATTTGGCTTTTTTTCTCCATATATTCTTTACAGATGTCCTTGGCAGTTCTTTAGTTATTTTCCCCCCATGTATGTATTTTTTCCTGACATGAAAAGGACTTCACTGCTGTGGTGGTGGCTCGTCTCAGAGCTGTCATGTCCTGGCTGGGGTGCCCAGGAGCCAGTGCTCAGTGCTGCTTTCCAGTATCCATCCGATAAGAGATGGAGGAGCCAGATCTCCACGGATCTATGTTGTGTGTGGACACTGAAAAGACGAAGTTTTATCTTTATTAAATTGTACCTTGGTCACATCATAGAGGGCTGCTTCTGGAAGCACATGCTCTGATCCACAGAATGCATGTCCTTGCAGTTGCCTCTTTTTGTGAAGAAAATGGGAAGCAGAACAATGCTGTCATCGGGCAGGTTCCATGTGGGGCTCTGTGGGTCCTTTCTGGCTGTGAACAGCTTCATGTGACCTGCTGTCATTTAGCAGGATCTGCACAGCAAAGACCTTAAGAGCAGGGCCCAGCTCTCCCCTGTCTTTGCATTAAACCTTTCAGCTGTAAATACACAAATGCAGAAGGCAGTGAGACTTGGGGGCTGGGCACCTGCTCAGGGTGTTTACCATTTGGAGGAGTATTTATAGTAGCTGAATTAAAAAGTAAAGAATTTGAGGCAGATGAGCATAGTGAGATTTCTTTTTGCTGGAGTTATGCTTGCTTGATGAGCTTTTTTTTTTTTAGCAATTAAAGTGTAGTAAATCCATCTTGTTATCAAATCATACTGCTGGGTTTTAATGGGAAGGTTTATGCCTTTACTCAATGACTGATAAAATTAGCTATCGTCTTATTTGATCAGATGAGGTGTTTTGATTATTAAATGAAAAAGTGATATATTTTACAGCCAGAAAAATGATAAATGTAATATGATATGAGTTACATCTCTAGGAGAGCTCTAATAATATTGGTCTAATTAAATGAGAGAGAAGTGCGTGAGAAGATTCCGAGTGTGTCTGTGCAGTTCCTGGGATGCAGTGTGCCCATTTGAGAGCTGAAATGCTGCCCCAAAATAACACTGTCCTGAAAGAGATTATGGTAACAGTTGCCCCAGTGTAATGCTGAGGTGAGGGACAAGCAGTGATACTGTTATCTTTGCAACAGCTTTGTGCTTTGTGATTTATAATAATTTATAATGAATCTTTCGGTGCAAACGTTTCACACCAGATTGGGAGAGCACTCACCCAGTTTATTTAATGTCTTTCACGTGTGTTTAATGGTGTGACAGGAAAGCTCATTTCAGCTGGAAATTCTCTGTGGTGGTTGAAGGAGATGCTTCTGCTGGGGGAAATCACTGAATTACAAACTTGTGTAAAACTGGAGATGAGTTTGCACATTTGGGGTTCTTGCAACAGCTGCCTTCACTCAGCGTTTTCACTGGGGTGAGGGTGAGAGTTTGAAGTGTTTTTGCATTCAGATTTCAGTCACTTAAACTGACTCAAATCACCAGAGAGAGTTCAAAGATCAGTACTAAGTTGTGAAATTCACTTTCCTGCTACACTGGAGAAATGGGCTTTGTCCATATGTTTTCTCTTTTGGTGTGGGATTTGTGGAATGATTTGGGGAAGAGTTGTGTTTTGATGCTTCATACCTTTAGATTACTGCAGAGCTGCCAGTGTATCTGTGAGGTCAGAGCTCTGCTGCTTCTCACTCGCTTTTGTCCACAAAAATATCCTCCCTTTTTTTTCCTATCTACTGGGTAAACTCAAAACTTGATTTCTTCTCAAGGAAGGCTTCTGTTTATGTAAGGTTTTGTTTTGTGTGGTAGGTGGCAGTTTGCTGAAACTGCTTTTCTCATGAAAAACAAAGTAGCACTGGGAAACTTTAGGAGGGAATTAATTGCTCATTAGTTATTGGTGCAGAAAGACTTCTCCCTGGGGTAAGCTACACAAATACCATCACATGTAATCAACATTTTACAGAAACTGATTCAGAAGTCCAGGGAATGGCTCTGTGTTATTTTACATGCAGTGTCTGTACACATAATTGAGAAGTTTAATTTTTATACAATTCTAAATGTGCTTCAGGTATCACTAATCTTTAACTTAACCTTTGGAACAGAAGTAATCAGGGAATTTTGATTCCCAATTCCAATACATCCTATTGCTCCTCTGAGGATCTGTGTCAGCACTTAGATAAATTATGGCATAATTTATTAAGCACCCATATAAAGTTATTGATAGGAGGACTAAGGCTTACTAATGGGTCAAATACTAGTGATGAAAATGAAGTTGCCATTTTCATGGTACACACTGGGACCTTCCCTGAGATGCCTAAATGTGTCTGAAGAGTTCAAAATTGAAAATACCATCTCACAGGCTTGCAGTCTGCCAGTCTTTTGGAAAACAAAACTGGGGGTGGGAATGCCAAATACATCTGTAAAGCAGCTTTTCCTTCTGTATTAAGGTAGAGGAAATGCACTTGTGTTAGTAAGACCTGGAACTCATTTGCAGGGGGGTCTGGAAGTAGATGGTCTTTAAGGTCTCTTGCAGACCATTCTGTGATTTGATGAGAATTTCCTTCAAAGTGATACTTAGTGTGTGTGTCTTTCTCCTTTCTCCAGTATGAAGTGGAACAGAACAGAATTTACCACCTGAAACTGCTGCTTCAAGTTCAGATCAGGAAAAGAATATAAGTATACCACATTGTAACAACACAAGACCAAAGAAGAGGCAACTTACACTGAAGAAGATACAAGGCTTGATCTGAAACAAGAAGTTTGTGCCTACTCAACAGCTTCAAAAGAGCACGTCCCGACGCTGCTATAGTAGTCTTTGTTTTCTCCAGTGCTGTAGTGAAACTGCCCAGGGCAGCAGCACTTGTATTCTCTAGAGCTTGATAGATCACCTTCTTTTGCTATCTTTTTCTTTCTCTTTTTGTCTCTCTTCCTTTTGTTCCCTTTTTTAAAATAATAGCAGTCTTCATCCTTAGAAACTTGTGCTGAAACAGAAGAATCGGCAAATACTACTGAAAGTGCAATATTTGAATATCACTGCGAGGTTGGTGCTCATGGTGGAGAAAGAGTTATATGTGTATTTATGAACTTGGTTCTTACTAGGTTTTTAACAGAAAGGAGTGGGGCTGGTTAGTTTTTTGTAGTAGTTCTTAATAATAGATTCATTTAATAGTGAGGCCCTGGCACAGGGTGCCCAGAGTAGCTGTGGCTGCCCCATCCCTGGAAGTGTCCAGGTTGGACAGGGTTTGGAGCAATCTGGGGTAGTGGAAAGTGTCCCTGCCCATGGCTGGGTGTGGAACTGGATGATCTTAAAAGGCCCCATCCCACCCAAACCATTCAGTGGTTCCATGACTGTTTGCTGTTATGTTCATTTAGTATGGTGAATGTAGTTTTAGTTACCAATACTTCTAACCCTGGAGAGCTGATTATTGGTGCTTCTCTTTTCTAGTAACAGTAGGCTTGTGGTTCTAATCCCTTTTCTCAAATAAATTCTCTTAAGTCTTAAATAGTTTTTTTTTTCTTCCGCTGAATATTTCTTTTGATGGGGTTAATAGTTCAGATTCCTGTTATAATGTGTAGGAATTTGACAATTATCTGGAAAAGCTGCTGATACTGTATAGTATCTTTGTACAGCAAATTTTAGAGCCACCTAAGGAATCTTGTTTGAAGTGAAGTTATGAGGCTTTAGAGGACTACTGAGGAGTGCTGTGCTGCTAATGCTCCTGTAAACACAAACTGTTCAAATGATGTCTTGCAGTGATAGCCTGAGCAGGAGGTGAGGCCTTGTGGCTTTCTAACCCTAAGAGAGGCTATTCTGTGCTAAAATTTAAGCTATATTTTTGTCCTTTTCTCTCTCTCATATACTTTCAGTTCATGTTTGAGGCAGGATGTCTGTTTGTTGCTTCCCTTGTATCAGAAGTGAGGTGGCCGTTTGGTGACTCACAGAAGCCTTAGGCAGGCTCATTCCAGCTTCCAGAATGGGTTAATGCTGTGGCCTGTAATTCTCTTGGGAGAAGGTATAATAACATATCATTTTCCCTTCCCCCAGTCACCCTACTTGCAGGACCAGTTTATTTTTGAAAAGTATTTTAAACTCTAGGATAGCTTAAAACACTTCAGCTTTGTGTTCCCACAAGGAGATTTTCTTGTGTGGGGTGTCCTGAGGTTGCCTTCCTCAAAAGATGAGCATTGTTATCTTGGGATGATGCTGACAGGAGCTAGTCAGTAAGTCTTAGCAGCTTCATCAAGTGCTTTTTGTTAAATACTCAGAGAAAATGTATTCTTTAAACATAATCCAGTGCATTAAAAAGATGTGACTGCTGTGGCTTTTGAGCAGCTTGGGCTGGACAGGAGGGGAAAAAGATCTTTGAGGCAACAGTTACCCCAGAAAGGTGATGGAACCTCTGTCCTTGGAGGTCTCCAGGACTCAGCTGGACAAAGCCTTGGCTGCTTTTGTTGGCAGGAGGCCTTTGAGGAGGAATGGGCTGGAGTTCCCTGTGTGTCTCTAAAGGGTTCATGTTCCTGATCCTTTATTTTCTGGCACGGCAGTGTTTCGTGGCTTGAACATGTTAAGGGTATTGATTTATGCCACTTACTGCAGGTGTGTTGGGGAAGAATAAGAGGGCAGCATTGATTGAAATTAAGAGATTGTTACCAATTTATAGTAGAAAGAAAAGTGAGATGCAGAGCAGGGAAGTGAGCAGTGCATATTACAGAAATTATATCAGATTTAGCAGTTCAGTGAATTCTTAAAGAGCCTTGGGTGGTGACGCTGTGCTGTGGAAGTGCTGTGTGATGGAGACCATTACACAGTGTCCTGGGATCCTTCTGCCCTCTCAAATCACTCCCCCACTTTGTTATTTGTGTTTTTCACCTACCCCATGTGGCTCTGAACCAGAAAGTGGTGGTCAAAATACTATCAATCTTTATTTTGTGTGCTTATTTCCAGTTTCTTTTTTTTAAGGTCTCCAAGACCATTTCTGCCCAAGAACTCCGCAGCAGATGTTTCTTAGTGCTCTTTGATCAGTTTTGAACTGATTTCCAAACAGCACAATAAGAATGCTGTGCCTTCTAATGCACTGAGTGACTCACAGGCTGTGTTAGAGTGAGAAACATGACCCTTTTACAAGTTCCTCAGGTGTCTTTTATCTCCACTAAACACATTGCTGAGTAATTTTTAATCTGCTCGTTGCGGCAAGAAAGCAGAGACCTGATACAATCTCATTGTGTTTCCAAATTAAAACCTCTGAAAACTAACAAATAATTCCATATATTTTAAGATGCATATTGACTGTGTGGAGGGAAGAGGATTGCTTCAGTTGTCTCTCTTGAATTGCAGTGTTTAGTGAGGGGTAATACATTTCAAGTGATTTAATTGCTAACCTGTAAGTCAAAGTGCCCTGCTTTAAAAAGGAGACTTGTACATCAAAAAGCCAGTGAGTTGGTAAAGGGAGTGGGAATGTTTCAAGGGTGAATCTGACTTGAAAAGAAAAAACACCCCCTAAAATGTTTTACTACATGTAGTTTAATTTAGCAGTTAATTACACCTTTAGTGCTGTTTTCAAATGTTATGTGTCTTTTTAGCCCTTGAGCTTCTATGCCACAGGAATGTTAAATTCTGATTATTAATTCCATAACTGTGGAAAACTGTTTAATTACTTAATACCATTTTTTAGTGTGAAGGGCTGAACACATGAACTAGGGAGAAACTGTGCAGGGATTTGAACCTAATTGTGTTGATTCAGAACTGTAGCATTTTCCTAATCACCTGTTTAATTTGGAAGAGCAGATACTTCAGATATTTTCAGGCTCTGGTGTGAAATAGTGAATGTGGGAGTACATTGAGGTGTAATACTTGAAGAATGCCAGAAGTCTGTTTTGTTCTTAGCAAGCTTAGTTTTGGTGTTACAGTTCTGGCTGTTTTCTAAATATGTTGCCAGTATACATTTTAAGGATTACTGTGTTAAAAAAGCTCAACTCTTTTGGTGGTTTTACTCTGTTTTAAGAGCAGAGTAAAACTTAAAACACATTTTAGGAATGTGTCAGTAGCTTAGAGGAGTTACTGTGTTGTGGGGATGTGAAGGAAGGAAGCTGATGTTCACTGCTTTTACTATGAACCATTTTAAACACTTTTGTTGACATTTTTGTAAAAACATTGCTTTCACAACTTCACTCATTGAGGAACACCTGTGATGCTCAGCATTATTCACTGCCTGTGCTTTGTGTGACCCAGATGAGCTTTGATCCAAACCTGCTCCACAACAATGGACACAACGGGTACCCCAACGGTACTTCGGCAGCGCTGCGCGAGACCGGCGTCATCGAGAAGCTGCTGACCTCGTACGGCTTCATCCAGTGCTCGGAGCGGCAGGCCCGGCTCTTCTTCCACTGCTCCCAGTACAACGGCAACCTGCAGGAGCTCAAAGTAGGAGGTACCTGAGCTTTGGGACCAGCAGCAGCCACGCTTTGTGCAGCTTTGTGGCACAAACCCTTGTGGGAAAGGATTCAGGCAGGCTCTTGACTCACTGACTCTGACAGGAAAGGTCAGACTTGTCTAGCTGAGATGGAGGCAGGTGCTCACACTGTGAAATTCCCCCAGTTTCTTTGTTTAGAATTAGTTTGAGGATGGCCAAGTGTTTTTCAGCATGAGGAGGCTGCAACTTCGTGCTGATGATGACAAGTGAGAGTGAGGTTTCTAAAGTGTGTCATGGCCTTTGTGTTGTCTGAACTTCAGCGTGGAGTCTGCTGTACAACAAGAAGGCCGGGGAGGGAATTGCTGTGGAATTACACCAGAATAGTTAATTGGTAACAGGAGATAATAAGCAGAATAACCAGAAAAAAGTTTTCAAATTCTATGTCCTTTCTTGGTAACAAAAGGACCTGAGTTCTGCTTGGTTGTGTTTGGCTACAAGCAGTGAATTAAACTCAGCCATGTAGTGATTTTTGTAAAAAACCCCAGTGCCAGACAGAAGTGTGACAGCATTGCAATGTTTGATTGCCTTGCAGATGATGTTGAGTTTGAAGTGTCTTCTGATCGCCGAACTGGAAAACCCATTGCTATTAAATTGGTGAAGATAAAGCCAGAAATATTACCTGAAGAACGAATAAATGGACAAGTTAGTGCCTGTTTTCTATACCTGCCTCATTTCCATCCTTTACTCCAGTACAGAATGGGGTTAATCTAGCATGGATATTGACTATCCTCAGTATAGTTACACTGAAATATATTTCAGTGTGCTCTGGTGAAAATTCAGAGGTTCAGTTTGAGCTCTTACTTGGCTCCAAACACTTCTTAGAACCAAGAGGGGTTCTGTGAGATTGAAAAGTTGCAGTGTGGCATTCCCTGCTGAGTGTGTAGTAGAGGATACTGAGATTCATTTTGTGTACAACAATGCCACTCCTGAAATGACTAGCAATGGATTTTTTTTTTTTTTTTTTTGACTGGTAGGTTGTGTGTGCTGTTCCTCACAATTTAGAGAGTAAATCTCCAGCTGCCCCGGGTCAAAGTCCAACAGGGAGTGTTTGCTACGAACGTAATGGGGTAAAGCTTGCGTATTTTACTTGAACTCTTCACTGATCCATCACTGTGGTCTTTAAAAAAAAAAAAAAAAAGAAACAACAACAAAAAAAAGCAGTTTAATGTAGAGAATTGACACTGCACTGAACTGTGCAGGTTTTTGGCAAAAAAAAAAGCATGCTTTGGTAATTACAACAAAAATAATGTTGCTTGGACAGTTTGCTTGCATACATCTGTGGAGAACTTCCTAGAGCCAAATAGTTGTTCTCTTTTAAATTTGATGGAGTCCATGTATCCTTATCTTGAACTTTCAATGTTTAGCAATTGGCCTTTAAAGGTGGCCTTTAAAACCTTTCAACTTAAGCTGCTTGTTACATACTCACCAAAACAGCACGATGGAAAAAGAATGTTTTGCATGCTATGTTTATTATTGTTGATTTTCTCACTAAATTAAAGCAGATACTGTGTATCTTTCTTTGAAACAAATATTCTGCAACTAGAATAACTATAATTAATGTTAATTTGCAGGAAGTATTTTACCTGACTTATACCCCAGAGGATGTTGAAGGAAATGTACAGCTGGAAACAGGAGATAAAATAAACTTTATAATTGATACAAATAAACAGTAAGTTGGTATTGCTTTTCTAGCTTCATATTTCCTTTTAGTAGTCAGACAGAATTTATACCTATTCCAAGAACTATTATATGAAGTACAGTCTTAATTTTTGTTTCAGTTTTGAGTTTACATTTGTTTTTTTTAATTTTTTCTCTAGTACTGGTGCTGTAAGTGCTCGTAACATTATGCTATTAAAAAAGAAACAAGCCCGCTGTCAAGGAGTAGTCTGTGCCATGAAAGTAAGTGATTATAAGTTTCATTTGAAAATGAAATGCTGTTCTGAAGAGTGCTGTTCAAAATTTAAATTGTTCAGAGCTGTTAACAGCTTGGGCTGTGGGTGTAAATTGTCTGAAATGGTTTCAACAGCTCATCTTGGATACTAATGCTGTTTTTAACAAAGTAGGTTCCATTTATTTCTGCTTACATGCTTCTTGTGACAGTCAGCTATGTGCACCTGGAAGTGCTATGCTGGCATTCAGAGTCTGTTTTGTGTTTAACAGAACTTGTTAAATGATTTATTGTATGTTCTGATTGTGGACAATTAAACACTTTTTTTTTCTATTTACAGGAAGCCTTTGGATTTATTGAGAGAGGTGATGTTGTGAAGGAGATATTCTTTCATTATAGTGAATTTAAAGGTGACCTAGAAACCTTACAGCCTGGTGATGATGTGGAGTTTACAATCAAAGACAGAAATGTAAGACGAAATCCAGTAAAACGGAAGCCAAGGTCCTAGGGAATAACTGCACAGCTCTCTGCTTTCCCCAGCTTTAAAAAGGGGGGAGGAGGTTCATTAAGGTTCATTGGGAAATGTCTGTTACTTTCTCTCTTTTCTTTGGGTGTTTGACTGATTTTTGTGCTCTTAGGGTAAAGAAGTTGCAACAGATGTTAGACTGCTGCCTCAAGGAACTGTCATTTTTGAAGATATCAGCATTGAACATTTTGAAGGAACTGTAACCAAAGTAATTCCAAAAGTACCCAGCAAAAACCAGGTGAATTTCAGTAGTTAAATAAATTTCTGTAATGCTGGTTTGATTGTATTGAATTCCAGTCAGTTGTTCCCATTTCCCAGTACCTGTTTGCTGCATAAGCAACGTGTCAGAGTAAAGATTACTCTTTTCTTAATTTCAAATTCAAAGAGGAAGAGAGGGTAGTGATACAGGGTGGAGTGTATGTTTCCTTTAATGTTTCAATATCTGCTATAAATCTTTCTGGAGTTAGGACATATCCTTAAAGCAAAAGACCAGGGCAAAATATTTGCTGGGATAAGCCAGATCTGTGGATTCTTGTGAGCATTAACAGTTCATGAGGCTTTTGGGCTTTTTGTTTGACTTGGAGGAGTGTTCATGAGCACTTGCACTAAGGTTTTAGGTGAGTCTCTCTTAGTGTGGGAAGGTTTGGGGTGCTTCGAAGCTTTAGTAGGAGCCAGCCTGCCTTGTAGAAGTGTTGTGAATATGGTTATAAACTTCATTCTTGAAATAGAATTCCTTTGGGCAAGACATGGCTGGGGCTTAAAAAACCTTCAAGCCAACCACGAGCTCCAAAAGCCACCTTGCACTGGGCAAGTTCCAGGTGAGGAATGGTGGAAATGGAGCAGAGCCCGAGTCCAGCAGGATTTGGCAGGAAGCCTCGAGCTGTTGGCAGCTGCGCTGAGCCGTGCAGGTGAGCTCAGCTTTCCTTGGCTTTTGTGTCCCCAGAGCGATCCGTTACCCGGCCGCATCAAAGTGGACTTTGTGATTCCTAAAGAGCTTCCCTTTGGAGACAAGGATACCAAATCCAAGGTGACCTTGCTGGAGAGTGACCATGTGCGGTTCAACATTTCCACGGACAGGCGCGACAAACTGGAACGCGCCACCAACATCGAGGTTCTCCCCAACACCTTCCAGTTTACCAATGAAACCAGAGAAATGGCAAGTACCCATCTCTGAACACTTCTCATTATTGAGGGGAAGTGGAAGTAAAACATGAGTTGGGGGCTCTCTCCTACAGTAAATACAAAACTCAGTTGTGTCTGCCATTGCCTGCTCTGAAATCCAGCTTGGATCTGCAGTGCGAGCAAAGTAGAAAATTCAGAATTGATGCTCTGCATCTTTGCTTTAAAACAATAAAATCTGAACTATTTTTTAACCTCTAAATGAAATTGTATTAGGAAATTAGACCTTAACTGGCCCTCTTGAATGGGATTGCTGGTTGGTTGTAGCAGACAGAAGTAATGGAGTCTTGAACTGGCAGTTTAAAATTCACATACTTGAGTCTAAAAAGCTAACTCCTCACCTTCCTCAGGAAAACTGGAAGACCCTGGGACTACCCTGGTTCAGGTAGTGAAAAGTGTGAATAATTGGAGGAGGGGCTGTGAGCGGCTTTTGTATTTCAAGTTTTTTGGCCAATCTCTATTTGAGGGTCAAGCAGAAGGATGGTAAAGAGCAGAGTTCTCAGTACAAGAAACTCTTTGTGGATTACAGGGACTAAGATGGATGTGCTAATGAGTATTACAGAATATCTTTCATTCTTGTAACTTGGAATGTTGATTCTGTTCCAGCTAGACTGTAACTTTGCTTTCCTTTGCAGTTTGGAACTCAGTTACAGTGTTGTCACATCACAGTGCTGTGAATTATTGTCCCGTGGCTTTAAAAAGACCCTGAGTTTTGACTTCAGCCTTTGAGATTTTGGGTTTCTGTTTTATACAATTCTTGTATTTCTGCTCCTGCCTGAGTTGAGCTGTCATGGGGGTGATAAGTGCTGGCACCTTCTAGGAGGGTTGCCTGGTTTGCTGGAGTTTGTGAAAGCTCTTTAAGAGAAGAATGTTCCTAAAGGTGGAAGGTACCTTTGCACTGTTATTCAGATCCTCTAAACTTGTCCTGAGATGTGCTAAACTCTGTATTAACTGCGTTGAAGGCAATATGTAATGAATTCTACCTTAATTCTGGCAGGATCCGGTACTAGGATTTCGGTTTTTGTCAGTATATTCTGTTTATCACTCAGCATTCCATTTCTAGTGCTTATCAGGAAGGCCACCAGACTCCTGTGTCACATGGGAGTGTGTTCCCAAAACACACACCCATGGGTTTGGGAGTCTTGTTTAACAGCTTCTTTATAATCTCTTCATTTGTGACTGGAAATCTGGTGATTTTTCTCTTAAACTTCCCTCTGAACACTGATTCTATTTCCTGTTTTTATAGATGTTTCCACATTCAATGTGTGTTTGTGTGTTTTACGTGCTCCTGTAGATGATCAGTGTTTGTAGAGCTGCTCCATTGTGTTCCCTGTGTGGTGCTATTGGCAGGTTCTTTAACTACAGTCCTTGGTAGTGGCTTAAATTAATGTTCTTACATAACTCACTCTTCATCATGAGTTAACCTCAGGAATGAGGTGGGAAGAACTTGTGTGCATTTCAGGTGACCAGAGCTGTGAGCACCAGGGTTTGCAGGGAAGGACAGTGCTTAAAACATGTGTTGTCCCAGGATTCAGGCCTTGCTGCCAACTGCTGACATGTGGAGCAGCTGCAGCCAGATGTCACACACCAGGGAATAAAGTGTAATTGTTGGTTTGGCTGTTCCAGGGTGTGATTGCAGCAATGAGGGATGGCTTTGGCTTCATTAAGTGTGTGGACAGGGATGCTCGGATGTTCTTCCACTTCAGTGAGATCATGGATGGAAATCAGCTCCATATTTCTGATGAAGTAGAGTTCACCGTCGTTCCTGTAAGTGAGATTAAAATTCCAATAAAATCTCAGCATTTACAGAAATGATGTACAGTCTGTCTATAACCTGATGGATTTCTTTTCCAGGATATGCTGTCTGCCCAAAGGAACCATGCCATAAGGATTAAGAAGCTTCCCAAGGGCACAGTTTCCTTCCACACCCAGTCAGAACATCGCTTTGTGGGCACTATAGACAAAGAAGCCACTCCAGCCAAAGCCACTAGCCCAAATAAAGGCAAAGAGAAGGTAATGCTGCTTTTCTGCTTGGGAATATCTGTTCTGCATTCCTGCCATTGCAGACTGAGGCTGCTTCCCTAAAGTCTCTAATTCAACTGGTTTGAAGCACTGTTCATTCTGTATAAATGTGGACTACAGCTGATGAGAGCAGTCAGTGAGAACTAACTGCTCTGAAAAAGATAATAAAAGTATTGTGAATAACCATTAATTATCATATTGAGGATAATTTTCAGGAAAATGATGGGGAGTTTCTTTCTACCTCTCAAAACACAAGATAGTTAACTAAGTTTCATGGGAAGAACCTTTTACTGTTTTGTTACAGTTTTAAATAATGCCAAAATACTTAAGTTCCAAGAAATGCTTCCTGGAACTGATGGCAGTTCCTTCATTGCCTTTTAAAATATTATCTGGCATCATTTAAAACTCCTTACCCAGAGTTTAATGGTGTTTTTGAGCAGTTATTGTAAAGCCACTGAGACTCCAATGAGCAGTGCTTGAACTGTGTGTAGGAAACTGTTCCTAAAGAGACACTGATTGCTGAATTCTGACCTTGTTTGCAGGAAGCTGAGGATGGAATAATTGTGTATGATGACTGTGGAGTAAAACTGACCATTCCTTACCAGGCCAAGGATGTGGAAGGATCTACTAATCCCCAGATAGGAGATAAGGCAAGAGAATTAAGTGTAATGTTGGGAGATGCTGTTCTGGGCATGGTGGGATGTGAGCTTCTCTTTGCCTTTACTTGGAACAAATGGAGGACAAGGCACCTGTGTAATATGACCTGGAATGTTGTGTTTAAATGAGTCAGTCTTCTGTAAGTAAAAAATACTCTCCAACCTGGTGATACATAAATGAAAATAGTGTGTAAATGATGCTTTTAAAACAAAATTTTAATCACTACGAGGACACTGCTTGTCAAGAGGAAATTAATTAACATAGAGGCTAAGATGGATGTTGAAGAGGGAGAATATTCCCTCATGAGCATATTAGCCTGAGAGACAGTGGAAAGGGAAAAAGCTTGGAGATAAGCAAGAGTAACAAAACCCTCAGGAGCCATCCTAGGTACTGGTTATTGTCTCTAGAAACTGAAATGAGAGAAATGAGACATGTCCCACTGTGAGCAGTGTAGGGAAAGGGTGATCCCCATGGACAGAAAGATTTTCCTGTTAAAGGGGTGAAAAGCTGAGTGCTGGAGGCTGGCTTGCCTTGCAGATATCCCAGGTGTGGTGCTGCTCCCTGGAATGTAGGAAATGTCAATGACTGACTAGGAAATTACTATCCTGGAGAGCCCAGGTGCTGCTGCAGAGTTACACACTTTCAAAATCAGGTTTTTGGTGGTGGTTGTGATTTTCTTTGCATTTTTCTGTGTGGTATTGATTGCCATGTCTCTGCCAGGTTGAGTTCTGTGTGTGTGAAGTGAAGAGGACCGGGCTGCAGACGGCTGTTTCTGTCAGGATGCTGGGACGCAACTACAGCTCCAAGAGGCTCTTGGGTTATGTGGCAGCCCTGAAAGATAACTTTGGGTTTATTGAAACAGCCAATCACGATAAGGAGATCTTCTTCCACTACAGGTGAATGAGTTTTTATTATTTGTGTGTCTGTTTGAGGAGGGTGGGAGGGTGTGGAGTTTTGTTGGCTTGAGTGTTAAACCCATTTGCCCTTTGCACACACACACAGAATATATCTATCTGTATATCTCTATATGCTTAGATAGCTACAGTTTTATTTATCATCTCTACCTGACTGGTTCAGGCTTTTCTGTTAGTCAGCAGTTCTGGTGCTCTGTGCCTCTAATTCCCAGGCCAAGAAATCCAGTTGTGGTGTGTATTTGAAATGCTTCACTTTCCTGAATGGAGATTCCTTGGGAAGTGATGAGGGTTTTAAATAATTTCTAATAACTGATGTGGATGTTGCATGAGCATTACTATTGTCATGTAAATAAAGGGAAATTGTTTATCATTCTGTTCCTATAGTGAATATTGTGGTGATATTGATAGCCTGGAACTTGGAGACACTGTGGAATACAGCTTGTCAAAAGGCAAAGGAAACAAAGTTAGTGCAGAGAAAGTAAACAAAACACATGCAGGTAAGGCTGTGTCTGGTGTTTTCTGCCTGCAGGGCTCTCAGCAGTGCTGAAAGGTAAAGTTTGGTAATGATTGTCCTGGTTTGGAGGACAGGGGTCTGCTAAGAAAGGCAGGAGCCTCTCTTTGAAATGGAGAATTTGAACTCCTCCCTCTGAATTACTATAATATTGAAATTAAGGGGCTCTCAGGCAAAGATATGGGAATTAGGAATAACAGTTTTTTACTAGGAAAATTAAAATAGAAATACAGTATTACAAAGAACAAACTCAAAACGCTGACAGAGTCAGAATCCAACCTGACACCCCATCAGTCAGGGTGGTGGCAGCAGTGCCATTCAATGGTGGCTGCATCCTCCTGCAGTGACAGATGTGCTTCAGTTGGAGCAGTAGAAGGTCCAGTGATGATGTGGCAAAGTCCGGTTTTCCTCTGGAATTTAATGGAAAAAGGGCATCTTGGTATTCCAAATCTCAGTTTTTATCTTGATAGGAAAGGCTTGGCTCTTCCCTCTGGCTGGAGCATCTCCCAATGGGATGATGTAATCTTGTCAGTCATGCAGTGGGACTCAATGGGCAATTAGCAGAAGAGAACTCCCTGAAGAAAGGATGGGTTGTGAAAAGATAAAGAACACTGCCCCAGCTGGTTTATAAAATATGGCCATTAACAGGAGATGTCCCCTTTGGAAGTAAAGAAAACTGCCCTACCTGGTTTCAATGGGTGGCCCATTAACAGGAGATATCCCATGGAGATCAGGATCACTACCCCACCTGGTCTCAACAGATGGTGATGGAACAGATACTTTTGGTCACATCTTGTATTGCAAGCCAAGACAATAATCCATTTTCATTTGGAGCTGAGAGCTCAATGTGGGCGGTCATTGGTTCCCTGAAAGCTGCTGCCTGTGTGTGCAGAGAACAGACAAGCACAGGCCAAGAGCTCTGTGCAGTGCAGCAATTCTGTGGAGCTTTGGTGTCCTCAGCCTCCTCACTCAGGGGCAAGAACTGGCAGGTCAGTACCTGCATTAATTGTGCTGGATCCCACAGGGGAAAGATTGCAGGAGCAGAAGGGGGAGGGTATCAAGGACTTGAGGCTGGGGGGAATGCATGCTTCGAGATTATTGGATGATTAACATGAGTGGGAATGCGATGGAAGAGAAAGGAAGGAAACTTTGGTTTGCTTTTCAAACTTCCTGACCTTACCTTTCTTAAGAAAAATTTTTCTACTTCCATATATGATATGTCAGTGTGATTTTGATTCAGTGCAAAATGTTGGCTCCTGGATCTAAATCACTTGTTTAAGCCAGTTTTAAAATAAACTATTAAAACATCCTATTTCTTCTATTGTCTCATTTCAGTGAATGGTATCACTGAAGAAGCTGATCCAACAGTTTACTCTGGTAAAGTAATTCGTCCCTTGAGGAGTGTAGATCCCACACAGACAGAATACCAGGGCATGATTGAAGTCATGGAGGATGGTAAGACTGGTTCCTTTTAATTAACTGTTCTTTTCACAACTGCACAAGTTGAATGCACTGTAAATAGAGCTGTTGAAGATTTTATTCACACTACAAACTGTATCCACACTGCTAAGCTGGCTGTAAAGCAGCATTTGTAATACTGCAAACCTGAAATCAGGTGGCAAAGGCTTCTCAGTTCTGTCTCATACTTTCCCCCCTAGGTGAGATGAAAGGAGAGGTCTATCCCTTTGGAATTGTTGGCATGGCAAACAAAGGTGACTGTCTGCAGAAAGGGGAGACAGTGAAGTTCCAGCTGTGTGTGCTGGGCCAGAACGGGCAGACGATGGCTGTGAACATCACCCCGTTCCGCAGGGCCACCGTGGAGTGTGTCAAGGACCAGGTGAGTGACTGAGCACCATGGGCATGGCAAATAACTGCTCCAGCTGGCACAGAGCAGCTGACAACCACTGCAGCACTGCAATTCAGGGAGCTGTGCACAAACAGATGGCTCTGGACTCCAGCCCTAGGGAACAGGTAACCAAGTTATGCCAGGCTCTGGTGTGACTTGAGTAGAGGGGAGCTCAGAGCTTGGTTTGGTGCTGAAACATCAGAACTGCTGGGCAGCAGATAGTTCTGAAGATTTGGGTTTGAGATGTCCTAGAAGTTGTTCTAGCTGGTTTCTGCTGCACAGATTATTTAAAAAGTGTTCAGAAAAACAAACAAAACATGCATGTACTTTGCTTCTGGAAGAAGCTTCTTCACAGTTAAGCAGTCAGTGATTACAGCTCACCTGAAATGCAAAGGCTGATCTTTGCCCTCGTTGCATCTTGGAATGATTAAAAAGTTAAATGCTGCAAATGCTTTCTGTTTTGACAGATACCATGCAGCACTAATCACCAGTCATCTTTAGAGGGGCTGGATGAGTATGCCTGGCTTATACATGAATAGAATGGAAAACAGAAGTAAATGGCTTCTTATCCCAGTGATAGGCCAAAAATTGAGTGGTTGCTGCTGTGTAAATTCAGGGTGGAGTTTCAGAGCTTGGGGCACTGCTCTTCTCTGTTTAATACAGGTTCCAGGCCTTGGAGGCAGTTTTCAGAACTTGTTCTGTTACAGACTTCAGGATTTAAATGTGACTTTACAATGCCAGGAAAAGTGCCTGGATTTTCAGAAGTGTTGTTTCCACACAGAATGTTCTGATCACTGCAGAAATTGCATTTCCACTTTTATTAGGCACCATAGTTTTGAAGTTTTATTTAAAAGCAGTTAAACCACAGTGATGATTAAGTTATTGCATGTGTCTGGATGCAGAGCAAATCAATAACCTTGTGGTGTGTTGCTTTTCAGTTTGGTTTCATTAACTATGAAGTTGGTGACAGCAAAAAGCTCTTCTTCCATGTCAAAGAAGTCCAGGATGGTGTGGAGCTCCAGGCTGGGGATGAAGTGGAGTTCTCTGTAATCCTGAACCAGCGCACAGGAAAATGCAGTGCCTGTAACGTGTGGCGTGTCTGGTGAGCCTTGGGGATGGAAGGGATTGGCCCTGGCACGGTGTGTGCATCCCAGCAGAGCCCTGCAGCCTGGCTCTGACTGAGCTGATCTTCCTGGAACAGGAGCTCCGGGTTCCCAGTGCTCCAGGGAGAGCCACACCTGAGAGCTGCCAGCTCTTTGAGGGGATCCAGTGCAGGCAGCAGCACTCCCAGCTCTTCCTAATTACAGATGGCTTGTTCTCTTCCTCACCTATTCTTAAATTGCCCCTGTAGCAGGAATTTGGATACAGCCTTGCAAGTGGAATTTAATGATAAGGAAACTGATGGCTTTCCTGATGGCACTCCACAGTGCTGGCACCTCTTTGTTGAGGAGCAGCTTCGATTTTTAAATGGAAAATTCTTGTTTTAGAAATGGCATTTCTTGTAAGTGATGGGTTTGGGGTTTTTTAAACTGTGTACTTGAAGAAAATTGCAGAATTTGTATTTTGTTAGCATGTCAGCAGTAACAGAAAGCTAATGGTTTTGTCTCAAAATTCTGTGTTCTCATCATCTTCAGAGACGTTAATGCTCTGCCATGATATGCTGGCAACTTGCAAGGCTTTAAAATTGCAGTTAAATTGCAGAATCACAGGATGGGTTGGAAAGCAACTTCAAAAACCATTTCATTCCACCCCCTTACCCTGGGCAGGGACACCTGCCTCTATCCCAGGTTGCTCCCCATCCAGCCTGGCCTTGGACACTTCCAGGGATGGGGCAGCCACAGCTTCTCTGGGCAATAGAAATGAAGGAAACACAGAAATGAAGGAAACACTGATAAGGTGTGCATGAGAATAAATACAAGAGCTCTGCTCCCTGAAGGAAACCACTGGAGAGCACTGAGCTCCTGCTGGTGTGGACAGGGAGGTTTGGGCAGGGCCAGGCTGTCAGGCAGCTCTGCTGTCACACAGATCAACTGCAGCTTTAGCTGCAATAAATGACTGTGCTCAAGGCCTGAGGAAGCCTGGGGTGCCTTGCCCAGCTGGGGCTCACCCTGCCCTGTGTGTGCTCTGTTGCAGCGAAGGCGCCAAGGCCGTGGCCGCCCCGCGCCCCGACAGACTCGTGAACCGTTTAAAGAGCATCAACCTGGACGATGCCAACGCCCCGCGGCTCACGGTGCTGCGCCAGCCCCGGGGCCCCGACAACTCAAAGGTACAGCACAGACACAGGGCAGCACCTCTGCAGGGGATGCTGAGCTAGGAAACAACACTGATACAGCACCAAACATAGGGCAGCACCTCTGCAGGGGCTGCTGGGCTGAGGAACATACCTGGTACAGCACAGATACAGGGCAGCACCTCTGCAGGAGCTGCTGGGCCAGGGAACAGCACTCGTACAGCACCAAAGCATGGGGCAGCACCTCTGCAGGAGCTGCTGGGTGAGGGTGCTTGTGTTTGTGCACAGTGCCCTGTGTCAGGGCTGTGTGCTGTGCTTTCAGAGGAGCACACAGCAGAGCAGCCACTGCTGCCTGTGTTGGAGCCTTTCTGTCGTGGTTTGTCTTGGCTGGCTTAGTTTGCTCTTCATTTATAAACCTCAGAGGTAGCAGGTGGAGTCCATTTACCTAGACATGGCTTTTGCACAAGGTTCTGCCACTTCCTGATAAGCAGGGGGAAAGTGTCTGGAATCTCTGCAATGTTTTAGACTACAAAGAACAGCCCACAGAACCTGTTTTGTTGCTGTCTCTGTTTCTGAGGACAAACATGACTAATTATAAAGCTGTTCCTTGGGTGGAACACTCCAGGCTCTGCCTCAAAACCCACTGGCAGTGCCAGGTTCACTGTTGGACTTGATGATTTGAAAGCCCTTTTCCAGTTTAAGTGATTTCATGAGTGTGTGACACTGGTGCTGATAGTTTGTTCTGTTTTCCTTGCAGGGATTTGGTGCAGAGAGAAAGATCCGCCAGGCTGGTGTTATAGACTGATCCCAACCCCACGGCGACGTTGGGCCGTGCGGTGGGGCTGGCGAAGGGTACTGAATATCTCCCTGTTCACCCCTTCCTCCAAATTCTCAGAAGCTATTCCACCAGTTTTAACACCTTCTCATGTTATGTTTAAAATTAAATTTACGAAACCATTTTAAATTTCTGCACAGTTGCATTCTGGAGAACTTTAAAGGTGGCGCCTTATAGTATCACATTTTAGAAGCTTGTTTTGAATGGTGCATTTAACGCAACTGGTAACTGCAATCTCCATTGCCTCTGTGAGTAAACATAGACAGCTCTGCTCGGGCAGACCTTGTGGAATTCTGCACTACAGTTATTATGCTTTCTCCTTGTTTTTGGCCAAGGTTTATTATGCCTTAGTGCTCAGTTGCATTATCTTCCCAAGTGGAAGGGAAGACTCACTTCAGCTCACTCTGCTCAAATTCTGAGGAACATGTGAGGGTGGAATAAGTTCAGTTTCTATCAGATCTCCACAAACATTCAGATACCTTGAGTTGATGGCCAAATGTTACAGTGTTTTCCTAGTTCATTTAACTTGACTCCTTTAGCCAGTCCTTAGAGCCCAGTGCAAGTGTCTCCCAGGGTCGGTGGATTTTGTAGTGTTCTGGAACGGACAGTGCAGAATTTCATAAGGCTGAGGTGTGCCATCAGTGTGGTAATTTAAATATATTTAAAACAATGCACAAATCTGCTGCTGCTTAGAACACTGCAGCTTCTAAACCCAGTTTCTTTTACTGATTTAAATTTAAAAAGAAAGAAGTTGTGCCTGAAGTGGATACATTTTTTTTGTTCTTTTTGCAGCCGGCACCCAGTGTACTGTAAGAGAATAAATACTTAGGCTTTCCATAGCTGTATTGAGACTTTCATCAAGGTGAATAGTTGATGTCTGTGTGCTTTTTTTTTTTTTTTTTTGGTTAATTTTTTTTTGTTTGTTTTGTTTTTTTGTTTTTTTTTTTTTTTCCTCCTCCCCTGCCCCCTCCCTCCATTTCCCCAGTCACACTTTATCAAGCAAGAAAACAGAATGATTGGTCTAAGTATTACTTTAACCAAAAAGATCAGGAGTTACTTTTTGGAATAGAGGGCAGTACTGTGGTTTGGGTTTTGCCTTTTTTTTTTTTCTGTTGATTTTTTTTTTTGTTTTGTTTGGTTGGTTATTTTTTTGGTTTTTGTTTTTTTTTTTGGTTAAATTTTTTTCCAGTTTTTTCCTCCCCCTTTTTTTTTTTTTTTTTTCATGTTACCTCTATTCTCAATTTAGGGTTTTCTTCTCTGGGAGATGCATTATCTTTGTAAAACAAAACATTGCTTTCTCCAATTTTTTTTCTGTTAATGGCAAAGAATGGAAATAGAATAAAGTTTTACTGATTTTGAAAAAAATCCTTGCTGTGCTCAGCCTCTTCTTTCCTCCTGGGGGCTGTGTTAGATCTGTGATGTGCCCATCGTGTGCTCTGTCCTGGTGCCTCCAATTCTCACACCACCCTGAGGCATTTCTGTTTTATTCCAGTTTGCACAAAGCAGGAGCTTTCCCCAGAATCCCTATCCATCATCACAACAACCAGCACCGCTCACTGGTTACAAATTCCATCGCCTGGAATCAGTGTCCAGCCCCGCTCTGAGTTCTCTCCCTCCCCGTGCCGCTCAGTCCCAGGTGCAGTTCTCTTCATTCGGGGCCGGGCTTGGCACTAATCCCCTCACTTTTGGAATTCCTTTTCCCCAGTTCCTGCCGGTCCCTGCTGGCATTGTCTCATCCTTAGAGCAGGAGATGAGCCGAGTGCACGATGCTCACCCTGCGCTCGCTTACCCGGGGCCGCCCCGCTCCAGCTGCGCCTTAACAGCTTCTAAAAACGCTAAAACCCCCTTTCCAAATCCCCAGAGGCTGGGGGTCATTCCTAACTTAAAACCCACAGCGTGTGCTTTCGGTGCCGTTCCCCTTGAAAGCTCCGCGATGCGAGGCCGGTGCCGTTCCCGTTTAAAGCCCCGCGGGGCCGCCGTGTCCCTCCCGTGTCTCTTTGTGTCCCTCCCATGTCCCGCTGTGTGGTTCCCGTGTCTCCTAAATATCTCTCCCGTGTCTCCTAAATATCTCTCCCATGTCCCTCCCGTGACCCCTCAGTATCGCTCATATCCTTGCCGTGTCGCTTCCGTGTCCCTCCCATTCTCTCAGTGTTTCTCCCGTGTCTCTCTGTGTCTCTCCCGCCGTGTCCCTTCCATTCTCTCAGTATCTCTCTCGTGTCTCTCAGTGTCCCTCCGTGTCTCTCCGTGTCCCGCCGTGTCGCGCCCGTGTCGCGTGTGCGGAAGCGGCGCGGGCGGTGACGCGCGGGCGGGAGGCGGAAGCGGCGCGGGGCGGTCGCGGGGCGGCGGCGGCGGCGGCGGCGGGGCCGGGCCGGGCCCGGCGAGGCCGCGGGGCCATGACCGAGTACAAGCTGGTGGTGGTGGGCGCCGGCGGCGTGGGCAAGAGCGCGCTGACCATCCAGCTCATCCAGAACCATTTCGTGGACGAGTACGACCCCACGATCGAGGTGCGCGGGGCTCGGGAGGGGCGCGGGGGAAGCTCCCGGTGCCGAGGGCGCTGCCCGGGCTGGGCCGGGAGCGGATGCGCCCCGAGCTCACTCAGCCCGGTCCTGTTTTGCTTCTTAAAGCAGGCACGGGCAACCAGAAAGGGCCAGCACGGTCTGTGCAGGGCGTGGGTTCTGCTCACAGGGAGGGTGGTTATGATAGGCTTTTTTTTTTCTTCTCCTTTTGAGGAATTTCTTTAAAGCAACGGGAGTTCTGTGTTTTGTAACAAAGGATGAGAGGGCTTAGGGTCTCATTTAAAATGGGATCGTTTGGGTAATATTTAAAACACTATCGTTTTACATACTGGTCGTTTTTATTAGAGATGGATGAGAATCACAAAATCCAGACTGGTTTGGGTTAGAAGGAACCTTAAAGTTCATCTGCCATGGCAGGGACACCTCCCACTGTCCCAGGCTGCTCCAAGCCCCATCCATCCTGACCTTGGACACTCCCAGGGATCCTTGGGCAGCCACAGCTCCTGTGGAACAGCTGGGAAAGCTCCTCGTGTGTTTTTATTCTTCAGTGTATTTTTGCCCCAGGGCAGTGCTCACTCCCCGTGTGTTGCAGGACTCGTACCGCAAGCAGGTGGTGATCGATGGCGAGACGTGTCTGCTGGACATCCTGGACACGGCGGGGCAGGAGGAGTACAGCGCCATGAGGGACCAGTACATGCGCACGGGGGAGGGCTTCCTCTGCGTCTTTGCCATCAACAACAGCAAATCCTTCGCCGACATCAACCTCTACAGGTGCGCTGGGGCTGCCCCACCTGCGAGGAGCACAGGGACAGGCTGGCAGAATGAGGCACTGAAGGCTCAGTTACAGACAAATATCAGATCTCCCACCTCTTTCAGAAAGTTTTGTCACTGTGCTGTGCCAGAGCATAGAATCACAGATGGGGTGGGTTGGAAGAGACTTTAAAGCTCATCCTGTTCCACCCCTGCCATGGCAGGGACATTTTCCACTACCCCTGCTCCAAGCCCCGTCCAGCCTGGCCTTGGAAACTTCCAGGGATCCAGGGGCAGCCACAGCTGCTCTGGGATGTGCCAGGGCCTCATCACCACCTTTAGTCAGTTAAGACTGGGATGGTTTTTAGGGTTTTTTTGTGTTAATAATATCATTAATCCATGTAAGGGGTGCCAAGAGAACAGTGTCAGATTTTTTTCCATAGTGCCCAGGGACAGGACAAGGAGCAGTGGCCATAAACTGAACCATAAGAAGTTTCACCTCAACATGAGGAAAAACTTCTTTCTCTGAGGGTGGCAGAGCCCTGGAGCAGCTGCCCCGGGAGTTGTGGAGTCTCCCTCCCTGGACACATCCCAAACCCACCAGGACACACTCACCTGCTCCAGGTGGTCTTGCCTTGGCAGAGGGGTTGGACTGGGTGTTCTCCAGAGGGCTCTTCCAACCCCACCTGTTCTGGGATTCTGTGAATCAGATGCCACTTACAGCTCCAGAATGTCTTCTTTCAGAAAATGGGTGAGAAATCCAGAGTGGAGTTATCCATGGACAGAAAATGAAGTGTACAAAGTGCTTGGCCCTCCTGCTGAGCCCTGAGCCTTTAATATGTTTTTGTGGCACAAGGTTGTTTGAATACTGAACTAAACCAGGTTTTATATTTAGAAAATATTTCCCCATTTTTAATTTTTAAAATTTGTCTTCCTAAAGAGAACAGATCAAGAGAGTGAAGGACTCGGATGACGTGCCCATGGTGCTGGTGGGGAACAAATGTGACCTGCCCACGAGAACAGTGGACACAAAACAGGCCCAAGAATTGGCAAAGAGTTATGGAATCCCCTTCATCGAGACCTCTGCAAAAACCAGACAGGTGAGGGGCTCCCTCAGGGCCTGCCTTCTTCCTGGGAAATGCAGGAATGCTTTTGCCTTATTTACAGGAGAAGCATTTTTTCAATCCCTTTACAGTTTTTAGCTTTATTTCCTCACTCACTCTTATCTTGAAAGAGTTCTGGGCTGGGCCAGGAATCACTTCAGACTTGTCCTGACTTTATTTCGAGTGGCTCATGTTGATAAATAACATAGAGAATAAAAAAAATTCGGCTTCTCTGAAGTTACTAAATAAAACTTAAAAACTCAGTAGGGAAAAAATACTCAAAGTAATAAACATAACTAAAACCAGTAAATATAGAGATAAAGAGATCCACTGTGGTTTTGTGGAAAATTATGTAACAAGAAAAAATAGCACCTGTCCAAAAAAAGTTCAAAAGAAATCACCTTTACTATCAAAGCATTTGATAAATACAACACCAAAAACCCCTCTTAATAAACCCCCAAAACCATAAAAAACCTCCCAATAAGAAACATGCCTGCAAAATAATTCCTAAAAATAATACATATGTCTTAAATTAAAAGCACAAATATCTTATTATAAAGTCTCACAAAACACACAGAATAAAAAAAAAAAACAAAACAGCTACTTTCTGCTGCTTCAGATTATGTTAAAAATGTGATTCCAGCCCATTCTCATCACTGTTCAGTGTTGGCAGGAGGAGCAGCAGAGCTTCAGCTGCCCTCCCTGGGGAGTGTCAGAGGCTGGGCTCGCTCACCCCAGACCTGCTTGGTTCTCTTGGCTCGTTAATGAAAGCCAATTAGCAGATTATGATTGCAGACACAATTCTCAGACTGGACTAATGGGCTTCTCCAAAGCCTCCTTGGCCCCGTGGGCCTGGTCAGGCAGCCCTGCTCTGCAGCAGGGGAACAGGGCAGGGACGCTGCCAGAAAATCCTAAAGAGCTGAATTCTAAGAATTGTAAAATTAGGCAAGGAGTAGCTTGTTTCCTGCGTGGAACCTCCCTGAGATAGAGTTTTCCATGGTGATTGGAGTGGTTGTTACCCCAGGAGGAGTCAGGAGGGTAAGGAGAGGCTCTGGGACATCCACGTGAGTTTGTTCCTCTTAGGAACCACAGGTGCTGCTCTTCCTGTAGAATTGGGTGAAAAAATCCATTAAGGGGTTCTGGGATGGGCAGATCAGTGATTTCAAAAGCTTCAAGGAAGAAAATCCCTGCCCCTGTGTTTGCATTCAGGGTGTGGAAGATGCTTTTTACACCCTGGTGAGAGAGATCCGGCAGTACCGGATGAAGAAGCTCAACAGCAGCGAGGATGGGAACCAGGGCTGCATGGGATTGTCCTGCCTTGTCATGTGAAAAGGTGAGCTGAACTCCCCTCCAGCACTGCCTTCCTGCCTCTCTGCCTCCCAGCAGCTGATAAGTGTGGCTTAGAAATGCTGGCTGCTGTAGGTGAGGTTTTACCCTATTAAACAACCTATGGATTCCTAGAGATTTGGATCCTACAATATTTTAATGCTCAAAAAATAAAAATTTCCCTCTAAGTTAGTGCCAGAGCTTAAGAAAAGGAATTTTCATTCACGTCACCCTTTTGGCTGATGGGTGGATGGAACAAGATGATCTTTAAGGTTGCTTCCAACCCAAAACATTCCATGATTTCCTCTGATTTCAATGGTGTCGTTCCTTTCTGCCTCCTTCCTTTGGGAAGCCATTTGGACTGATTGGAGAATATGTAATTTCTGTGAAGAAACACCTTGAAAGAGGGGTGTGCACAGCTGTGCTGCTGAGTGATTGACTCCTGCACAGCTGCCCTCGAGCTGTGTTCCTCTGGAATGTGCTGATTCTAGGATTAACCGAATAAAATGGTGCAAATAATGAAATCTGAGTTCCCAGCTGAGGGAAATTCCTCTCAACAGTTCCCTGAAAGATGCTGCTTGTGACTGTGAAAACAGACAGACCAGAACTTGCACTGCTGTACTGCTCATCCACCCCAGAGTGGGACAGAGCTAATTAGTGCTAATTGGAGATGCTAATTGGAGGTGCCTTTCTGTTCCAGATGCCAAGAAAACGTTCAGGTGCAGCTGCTGGACGAGCCTCGATCTCCTGTGCTGCCTCTCCTGCTGATGCCTGCAGTGTTTCGGTGCCAGTGGCAGACTCTAATTAACACCAGAGTTAATTAGCACAAGATCCTTCTCCATGCTCCATCTGAAGAGAACATCCATGGCATCTACCTCCCTGCTCAGCTGATGGAGCAGCAGCATCTCTGGATGTGCTGGGATTCTTTCCTCACTGTGTTACCTGGGTTTGTTCAAGAAGAAAACCAGTCACAAAAGTGAACTATAGAGACTAAATGCTGTGAAAAAGATGACACTTTACCTCTAGAGTAAAAGCTAGAAGTGCTGTGTGTCCCCTGTCTGTTGGATTCGGTGCAGTGCTGTCAGAGGAGTGGCACAGAGCAATGTCACACGGGGTTGTGCCACCAGGAGAGCCCCTGTCCCCTCTCAGCTGGGTGTCTGCTCTCTGTGCACCTGTACAGCAAAAGTGCAACATCTCCAGTGCCAGGAGTGCCACCTACCTGATCCTCCATTTCTGTAATAAAAAGGAAAACCTTTCCTAACTAAGTGCCTGTTTGCTAAGAAGATTTCAAGTTGTCCCTTGGGTTGAGGAAAACCCCAAGGACTGGAATTTCTTGGGAGCTCATTGTCTCTAGCAGGCAAGTGTGGTGTGGGTGATCTGTGCCTGACAGGATCCTCCAGCAGGAATTTGGAGGCTGGAAGGTCCAGCAGGCACCTGTGAGACTCTTGGACAAGGGAGGGGACACACTGCATCTGTGTTTTACTTTTTCTGTGGGTGGAACAGTTTATATTCTGTATTGTTTTCCTGCAGCATTCAGATCTCTTCCAAGTTGGACCAAACCTGTCAGCTGTTCATTTTTAACATGAACTGCCAACATTTCTGGGCAGCTTCTCACTAATTAATCTGGTAACTGGAGGTTGCTTTGGACAGCTGCTATTCAGCTCTCTCTGTGACTTGCAAATTGTTTTATTCTGAATTATTTTCTTACCACAGACTGTAAAGAGTCTCTTCAAAATGTCTCTAGACTGTAAAATGTGGTTGGAGTTTCCTTGTCAGGGAAGGGGTGTGGGGGGTTGGGGTTGACTCTGTCAGGGGTGCAGAAAGTGGCTGCTCCATCCCTGGAAGTGTCCAAGGCCAGGCTGGACAGGGCTTGGAGCAACTTGGGACAGTGGGAGGTGTCCCTGCCATGGCAGAGGTGGCACTGGATGAGTTTTAAGGTCCCTCCAACCCAAACCATTCCGGGATTCTGTGCTGAAGGGGAGAAGGCTGAGAGCTGCCACAGACACCTGAGCCACTTGTGATTGCAGCATCCTTGCAAAATGAGGAAGGAACTGAGTTCAGGGATGGCTGCACAGGAGCTGTGGGACAGCCTGCTGGGAATTCAGGGCTTGCTCTGGCAGCCTCCAGCTGAGGGAATTGGGAGCTGAGCAGCTCTCCCCAGAACAAATCCCCTTCTCCTCCTTACCCTGCCAGGTGTGCTCAGTGCTGCACAAGCCCAGTGCTCCTTGCACTGCTGCCTCCTCCTGCTTCCTGAGCTGCTGGGGCTGGGTCAGGGCAGCTGAATTCCCTCCTGTGTGGGAGGAAGGAGCCCTCAGCCAACAGAGGGAGCATTTGGTCAGTGCCAGGCCAGCAGAGCAGGAGGCTCAGGTGCAGGTTGTTGGTGTCAGTCACACATCTTCATTTGGAGTGCTCAGTTTCAAACGGACATTGGAAAATCAGTAAACAGAGAGAGAAGAATTTTCTCCTTTTAATATTGCTTCCTTCACTACTTAAAGTCTTAATTCTCTTCTGGGAAGGAAGAGGATCAGTCTGCATCACATTTTCTTTATCTGTGATAATCCTTATAAATACTTCTTTCAATTTATTTTAACTTTGACTGATAAGAATTAAACCCACAAAAAATTAAATGTAAAATATTTTCCAGCACCATACACACAGTGGTGGGCAGAATTGTGAGGACCACTAGCTGGTGGCTCGAGTTCAGTTTGTTTGATGTTGCTCAGAGCAGCTGTGGCTGCCCCATCCCTGGAAGTGTCCAAGGCCAGGATGGAGCAGCCTGGGACAGAGGGTGGTGTCCCATGGGATGAGCTTTAAGGGCCCTTCCAGCCCAAACCATTCCATGGCTGATCTCATCATGCTGCAAGTTAAATGTGACAGAGCTGCCACTGCGCAGCCAGGGCTGAGGAAGCTTTGTCAGGATGAGTTTTCTGTGAAATCCCTCCCTGTGGCAGGAGCTGAGGGTCTGCTCCTGAAGAGGTGTGTGGCACGTGGGTGGCCAGTTCATAAAAACACCCCTGGGACATGAGGAAAAGCTTTTGGGATGCACATCTGGTCACACAGAGCCAGCAGGAAGGGCAGTGTGGAGTTTGTGAGGACACTGAATGGTGACATTCTGTCATCCAGGTCTGGATGGGGTTTGATTTCTTGGGAAATGCAAGAATTTGTTTCCTGGCCAGCAGGATTGCTCAGAGCATGGCTGCCTATGGCCATGGGAAGCCTCTGGCATTGGATGTTTGAAGGCTGTGTGGTCAGCCTGGAGAATTATTTGGGTGCTCCACACTGCTTAAACTGCACTGCTGCTTTTAGGTTGGCATTAAAATGTACCAGCTGTAGCTCCAAAAGCTGAGAATTCTCAGAAATGTGTGGGAACTGACTGGAAAATGCATCTGCTTCTCTTTGCTCTTCCCTTTCTCTTGGGCTCTGTAAAAACTGAAAAAGGATTGATCTGTATTAATGTCACCTTTGGAATCTTTAGAAGGTTTTTTAGGATGCTGCAGAGCTGACAGGAAATCCCACCTCCAGCAGTGTAGTTCCAAATCCAGAAAAAAACCCACAAAATCAGGGTGTTGTACTAGTCAGGAGTGTGAACTGAATGGTTGTGATTTGTTTCCAGCTGTCTCACAGAGAGCTCTGGGTTTGGTGGCAACCAAGAACTGGAAGGACAAAACCCTGTGAACTTTTGGGAAGATTATTTAGAAGATAAGCACAGAAGGTTTTGCACAAGACAGGTCCCTGGAAAAGGTGGTTTAGTAGATTTGTTCCAAATATTGTTACTTAGAACAGCACAACTCTGCAGTAGTGCCAGGCTGATTTCACTGCCCTGACTGGCAGAACAGACATGAACAACTTCTGAGGGAAAATATTAAAGAAGGGTAAAGCTCCAAGTGCCAATGACTGCACCAAATGTTCCTGTTGCTGTGGCTGAGCAGAGCTCTGAGCTCTGGGGCTCTTCCTCTCTGGGTCCCCACTCCATGCTCTTCAAACAACTCAGATCCTGTCCTTGGCCTTGCTAGGACTTTGGATGTTTAACCTGCCATCATTTTTAGTAAGCTCAGACAGAATTGTGTTTCAAGAAGCCTCAGGCCTGTGGGGGAAGGAGAGCAGTGGAAGTTGGAGTCACTTTCTGACCTGTGTGTGCTCCTCAAAAGCCCCAAACCTTGAATGTCTGCCCGTGTGTAACCCTCAGGATGGCTGGGAAATGTTGGGATCTGGACTTTTAACCCAAGGGCTAATTTGTTGTTACTTTGTTTAATTATTTGCTTTCAATAATGCATCTCTTTTGGTTTGAATTGAAGTAAATTATTTTGCTTCTTAAATAACTTTTTTAAAGAATAAACTTTGAATTCTTCGGTTGTTTTCTTTGGGTTCCGGGCACGGGATCCACGAGTGGGTTACAGGAGTTTTATCACAGTGCCCTGTGCTGTGTCTGTGGGGTGGGATTGACTCCATTCTGTGGGGCAGGGTCACCTCTATCCCAGATGTGACCTGGAACATCCATGAGTAGTGACAGTGGCCTTGAGAGCTGCCACAGGCTTGGTCCAGAGTCCAGCTTTAATGACTTCACCAATCTGCATCTTGCTGCTGCTGAATCTTTGTGTGCAGTGGGGTCCCTCATGCTGATTTGTATTTAAAAATGGAGAGAGAAGCTTCTTTACTTGATATTCCAATGGCAAAACCAGCTATTAAGTTACTGCTGTGCCCAAATCATGCTTTATTAGGCTTTTAAATTGCTTGATTCAGTCTTCTAAAATCCTTCCCCGTTCCCTTTCCTTCTGCAAGAAAGCAAATTGTGTCAGACCACACAGTCAGTAAATGTGCTTCAAGGGTATTTCTCCTCAGATGTTGTGTCAGGCAGCTGAAACCTGGAGTCCAACCTGGGTTTTGTGCCAGGAATTTAAAAACAGACCCCCAGGAACAGGGACACAGAGCTCCTGCCCTTTGGCTGCAGCCTGTCCCAAGGATTCACACTCTGAGTTTGGATGGGGGTAAAATCCCAAAATTTCTTGGCTTGCTGGGAAGGTTTCCCTGCAATGGGTTTGTTCCCTGCCCCAGCCTGCTCCTACACAGGAGCTCCCTGCTGAGGAGCTGATTTTGGTTGTGCCCTGGAGCAGAGGCTGACTGCAGCAGTCCTGGGGGATCTGTGGATGTGGATCAGGGGGTGGCAGAGCAAGGTGGGGAGAGAAGAATTTGCTGAGGGTTTCCCCAGTGCTGGGTGAGTTGATCAAAGGCTCAGCACAGCCAGGAGAGCCCTGGTGGGATCCAGGTTATCCTCCCTCTGTTCATGCTCCTCCTCTTGAAGAATTTAAACAATTTTCTAGCAAAGCTTCCCCAGTTTGGGCAGCTGCCCCTGTGCTGTGGAGGAAGTCCTGCTCAGTAACCCAAGCTGCCAAATTTCTGGCAGGTCCGGCAGAACGAGGGCAGCTCAGAGGTAAAATGGGGATTAGAGCCTCTCCAAAGCCTCTGGGTGTGAATCACTCACTTTCCAGCTGAAAAAGAGTGGGAAGAGAGGCTGTTTGTGCCAGCCATTGAGTTTGCACAGGCCCTGGATCTAACTTTAGCATAGTGTGTACCCAGGCTTTACTCAGATTTCCACCATGAGCCCACCCAAGCTGACCCTGTGGTTAAAAAAGCTGAGGGATCAAAAGACGATCAAGACCTTCTCTTGAGGAAGATGACCTCTGCATCCTAAAGGTTATTTTTGGTTTCAGATGTGGAGCCCAGGATTCCAAGGAGGGTTAGGGGCATATAAAGTCTTTGTGGGAGAGCAAACAAGCAGGAGACAGATTTTATGGACCTGGAATGAAACAGTTAAACAATAATGTGGTGTGGAGACTCTAACTTGGGGATGGATGAGAACAAGAGAATTTAGAAGCTGAAGATTTTATCAGTATGAAAGGGAGACCAAAGCTGTACCAGCATCCCAGCTCTGCCCTGGTGCTGCTCCTCTGCTGGTTGGAGGGAGGGAAATTTATGTTCTTGGGGAATGAGAGGGAGGTAGGCATAAAATTCCCTAAATTCTGGAGAATTTCTTAATTGTCACCCTGGTTGTTTCAAAGTTATGCCCATCAAATAGTGGACACATCTCTTCCAGAGAGTTTCTGAATGCTGTGGGAATTATCTCAGCTGGAGAAGCTGTGCCAGGTCTCACCTCACTTCACTTGGCTGTGCCACAAAATTCCTGTGCTCCTAAGGACAAAATCCATGGCTTGTTATTTCCAGCTCTCTATTTTATTTTATTTGTGCAGGTGACTCTCTCATCCATTCCAGCCTTCTTCTTGGACAAGATCTTTCCATAGCTGTTCCTGCAAAACGTGGCCCATTTGGATGCAGGTATAATTCCAAATAATGGTGGCTGTTCCAGGTGGTGTTCCCTTCAATGGTCTGACCAAAGTCCCCCTTTAAACCAGAGCCAGACTCTGCCCAATGCTTTGTCCTATTCCAGGGCAGTTTTTCCACACCATCAAGAATTGAAGCACAAACAAACAGGAAAGACTGTTTCACATCAAAACTATTTTATCCTCCTGTCCTGCTCAGTTTCACCACTTCCAACCAGGAATCTGAATCAGAGTTATCCTGGCAACATGCAGGACACAACACATTCTGCTTTTCTCTTCACACAGGAGGTGTTTCCCAGCTGCAGGTGAGATCTGAAGAAGGTTTGAGGACACCCTAAAGGAGGGTACAGCCCTCAAAGGCTTCAGATGAAGCCAGGAGGTGCCTCCCAAGCTGAGACTGCTCTGCCAGATCCAAGCTTAAGGCAGGAGTTCCCTGACTCATCTTGGGCTTGACTGAGAGCTGCTCTCTCAGCAGGTGAGATACACCTTGGTTGTGTTCAGTACATACAGAACTGATTATCAGATCAACATTAGGACACAAAGCTTGAAAAAGGCAGCTCCTGAAAAGCTCAGGAACAAACTGTGCCTCCTTCCACTTTCCTTTTATTTGTTGGATTCAGTTGGGAAGAAGTGAGGACGTCTGGGCAACCCTGTTGGTAAAATCCAGGCTTTCAGACTGATCCCTCTCTCAGGAAAAGTCTCTGAACATCTCAGGTGAGAGCACAAGGTTTGTACCTATCCACAGCCCCTGTTCTGATTGGGAATTTCCTTTAAACCTTTGGTTCAGCACAGAAGGCATCAAGGTTAGTCTTTCTTAAAAGGCTGAATTCCACAGTTCACTTTAGAAAGTTGCAGCTGCCCTGGAAAGCAGAAACACCAGACAACACTCCTCAAAATTTAAAATGCAAACGTGACTTAAAGAAAAACATTCATTGAACTCGAGCCCTGCTTTCACCTGTTTCAGTGCAAGTGCTTGTGGCTGCACTTTAAATAGTTCCAGAGTTGATTTCCACTCTCCTTTTAGAGTGGGAGAGTCTGATTACAGGGAAGGGAAAGCAGTAAAGTTAGTGCTGGGCTGCCAGGCAGTCACTTGGCCCCTTGTGCTCGTGGACTCTGGGCTTGTTGAGGCTCTGCAAACGCTGCTGAGATGTCGCGGGTGAGAATTCCAGGTAGGTCTGAAAGCCAAGTGTGAGC
This sequence comes from Sialia sialis, assembly GCA_009812075.1. Taxonomy (NCBI): domain Eukaryota; kingdom Metazoa; phylum Chordata; class Aves; order Passeriformes; family Turdidae; genus Sialia; species Sialia sialis. Next base: position 501,720 of record VRYO01000254.1, read on the forward strand.
CAAGGAGCCACAGGGCAGGCTCCAGGCCCACAGCCTCAGAGATTTGCATGTGTGGGGTCCAGGGGACCTCACTGGGGCCTTTGGGCATTTTTTTTCCTGCTTGGAGAAGTTTTTGGATAGTGCAGTAAAGAGATTGTGTTATTGTTTAAATCTTGCTCTACTTGTACTGAAGGAACAACTCTCTCCTGCAGTGTAATGTGTCCTGTACTGACATCACTAAATCCCTGGGGAAGGGCTCAGAGGGATTTCAGGAATCTCTGGCCAAGCTGGTGAAGCTCAGCTGTGGGGAGCTGCAGCCCCAAGGGGATGGGAGCAGGAGCTGGGCAGCAGGAGCAGGGCCCGGCTGTGCAGGGCAGTGCAGAGGGACATGTGGCAGGTGACTGCAGAGCCCTGAGTGATAACAGCACCGAGAAGCCCTGATAGGAGCATGCTTGGAATTGCAGGGCTGTGATGTGAGACACTGTCATAGCACACGAAGCTGGTGCTAAAGCCTGGCCCTGCACCATCCGTGTGAGGCTGTGAACCTTCCTGAGTGTAATTTTCATCCACTAAAGAGATGAAAGGTCAAACTAAACATTTCTGGGATGCTTTGCTGGCAAATGAATCCGTGGAGTCAGGGTTCTGGAGTGTTGTGTTCTGCAGGCTGGGCTTTGGGAAGTCAGCAGCTGTGATGCCAGAGCTGCAGCCTGAACTGCTGGGTCAGTGCAAAGGGCAGGGGCTGCACCCTCAGAGTGCTGCTGGCACCCTGTGACCGGCAGGGAGGATCTGTGCAGTGTCTCAGCTGTCTCATCCTGTTGGGGAATAAGGGGAGCTGTGAGCATAGAGGGATGGAACTTGGCATCTCTGAAATCACCACTCATCCTTAGGGCCACAAAGGAGGCCGAGTCAAGGGCAAAAATAGGAAAGCCTGGTGCTCTGGGTCTCTGGAATAGCTGCTTGCCTGGTCAGCAGGAGAAGGCTGTGCTGCCCTCCCTGTATCCCTGCAGGTGCAGGGAGAGCCCTTCAGGCCAGCCCAGCCTTAGCACAGGACTGGTACCTGTCAGGCTCTGGTGGTGTGCACTGAGAGGATCTGGGTTCTAGAGAATACTCCACCTCAGGCACTGCAGGGAAAGCAGGGGCTGGGTCAGGCAGAAGCTGTGCCACAGCCACACTGGGGTGGGTGTGTGGGATGGACCTGCAGGGGGTTTGGTTCCACACTGAGGCATCACCGAGGCTCTGTCACGGGACAGGCAATGCAGAACTTCCCTCTTTGTGTTCCTCAAAGTGACAACTTCTTCTCTGCCTTTTCCTTCCAGTACCTAATGGAGCTACAAGAAGGCTGGAGGGATTTCTCAGAAGGGAATGACAGGACAAGGGGGAAGGGTTTTAAGCCAAAGGAGGGTGGGGTTAGATGGGATATTGGGAAGGAATTGTTCCCTGTGAGGATGGGGAGGCCTTGGCACAGGGTGCCCAAAGAGGCTGTGGCTGTCTCTGGATCCCTGGAAGTGCCCAAGGCCAGGCTGGATGGGGCTGGGAGCAGCCTGGGACAGTGGAACGTGTCCCTGCCCATCAGATGAGCTTCAGGGGCCCCTCCAACCCAAACCATTCTATGATTCTTTTACAAGTGGAAGGCATGGAAGGCTTTGGCTAAACTTGTACTTTGCTAATCCCTTTTTAAAGACTGATGAGGTGATAAGGCAGAAAGGCTCACATTTTGAGGGGCTGCTCATCACAACTTTTATTTTGTCTCTGTTTTATCTCAAACAGCAGAACAAAAACGTGAGTATTGCTGGGTTTCTCTGTGCTCTGCTGTGTTACTGCCTAGACATGATCACTGGAACCAAGCAGCAGTTACATGATCATGTAGATCATGTAGATCATGATCACGGTGATCCTTTAGCAGCTGGGGAAATGCTAGTTCCTGCCAGTGCCAGCTCTGCCCTTTGATACAGCACCAAAATATGCAATTTGTTAAATGTCATTCTGGCACTCTGAGTGCTGTTGAGAACCCTCTGTTCTGCTTTGGTCCTCACCTGCGACCATGTCCTGTGTGACACTCGAGGGTGAGGTCCATCCCTGGGCACTGATCCTCACCTTGCCTCGTGCTGAGCTGTCAAAACCTGTGCCAGTGCTCCTGTGCTGCCATGCAAACATCTGCTTCTGGGAGCGGCTGCCAGCAGAACACTTGGGTTCTTGTTTTATGGTGTTCTGCTGGCAATGGAAGGGCTTTGTCCTCCTCCATAAAGCTCCAGCCAGCCTTGTGTCAGTGGTGGCTCTGGCACCTTTGCAGCACGATGCAAAGGTGGGCTGGGAGTGCCCATCTGGGGTTTCTGGCTGCTCTGGGATGGTGGGAGCTGAGTGCTCGGGCTGCCAGCTCTGCCCCCATCCAGACCTCTGCCTTCCCCCTGACTGTGGATTTTGGGCTCCCTGGAGCTGCAAGACTCTGCCAGCTTTCCCCTCTTCCAGCCAGCACATGCTCCCATAACTGCTCTTCCCAAGGACCTGCTTCTCTCTGGGCCTTTTGGCAGCACTCTTGGACTGTATTTACTTTTCCTGCTGCACTGGGGGCATCAAGGTATGTCTCCAGTCCACCAGGTGTGGCCCAGCCCTGCTGCAAATTTGAGAGGTGGCTCAGAATCTTCTCTAGGGTGTGGGGGCCTTGAGGAAATGGCAGCTGAGCACGGAGCTGCCTGCAAGGGTCCCCTGCCTGTTGCAGTGGCTGGGAATCAGCTCCCTGTGGGACACTGAACTGCACTTTGCAGAGATGGACGAGTCCTTGCGCTCCTTTGCCGAGAAGATCTTTGCCTCCGAGGTGAAGGATGAGGAGGTCAAGGGGGAAATTTCTCACTTTGATGTGGAAGAGAACTGCCCCATCTCCCGCCAAGAAATGACACTGCACATGATGCTCCAGGAGTCCAGATCCACAGTGGAAAAGCGGTGAGTTCCCAGGAGCCTGGGCCAGGAGAGGGGCACAGCCTGCACCTCCTGGCCATAGCAACTGGGGGGATGTAAATCAAGGCCCTTGGGCACAGCTCACCACACCTGTGGAATAAATCCTTGATAATCCCAGGGCATCTGTCAGGTACTTCAGGATTTCCTCTCCAACTGTTTGCACTGTTGGACAGAAGGACACCCTTGGCCTGTTCCCTGGGTGTCAGCACAGCAATAAAGACACCCTTGGCCTGTTCCCTGGGTGTCAGCACAGCCATGGCCACAGAGCTGTGGTGGAGGGAGACTTGGGGACTCTGTAAAGATGCAGCTTCCAAAGCCTGTGGCTATTTTGTGTGTGCTGTGGCCTGTGCTTCTGGCAGCACCTGGTTAAGGTGCTCAGAGACCACCAGTGAGCTGGATTGTGCTGTGCACAGCTGGATCATGGTGTGCACAGCTGGATCATGGCTGTGGGAAGTGCCCCTGGCCCTGGAGCTGTGTGTGGCCCTGGACCGGGGCTGTTTGCCTGAGCCTTTCCCCTGTAGCAGGAAGAAGCTGCTCCGCATGCAGACGATAGCGCTGGTACCGCCCATGGCTCCGGTGTCTGTGCCCAGCCCGGTTTCCCCTGACCAGCCCAGCTCCACGTGCCCAGAGGCTGTGCCCGACTTCCAGCGGGTGCAGATCACCGGGGATTATGCCTCTGGGGTAGGTACTTCATGGCTGCTCCCTTTCCATACTGGCCACCTCATGGCTCCTACCTGTCCCTCAGCAGTGCCCAGTGACATAGGAGACTGCAGCAGCTGCACAGCTCAGTCTGTGCCTCACAAGCATCTGGGGGTGCCCTGCTGCATCCTGGGGATCCAGAGTAAATTCCTCAGCAGGAGCTGTGGGGTGCTGCACATTGCCATGGGATTCTCCAGGGAGGGCCTGGCAGGGCAGGCTGCGCTCCCTCTGTCACATCCTCTGTGCTTGCACACAGCTCTGTGTGTCTGAGTCTGTGCACAGCCAAGGATCCCAGAAGGGCTGAGGGAGGTCACCAAGCCCCTGGTGCAAGCAGGGTCACCTAGAGCCAGTTGGCCAGGGCTGTTATAACATCCCCTGCTAATCCTGCCTCCCTCTCCTCCTCAGTTTCTTGCCTTTGTGCTGCTTCTAAGAGTCTGCTGGAGGGCTGCTCAGCCTGGAGCTGCAGAGTGGAGGGGATCTGGAAATCTGTCCCTGCTCAGGCACTGACTACACTCCCCCTGCCATGACTGTCTTAGCTGGGAGTGCTGGTTTCCCAGCCTACTCCACTCCAGCCTCTTCTGACTGCCCAAAACACTTGTCTGTGCAGTAAATCAAAAATCATTGACACACAGGGTTAGTGCATGTTGTTGCTCCTGCTTCAGTTTCAGCCTGGGCTCCAAAAATAGCTTTAATGTTTTGCCCAGGCCTGGCTTCCTTTTCAGGGTCAATTACTGATTGCAGTGAGGAATATAAGAGGGGATGACATCAGAATTCACTGCTTCTGGGGCCAGGAGCTTCCCTTGGTCATGCCTGGGTCTCTGCCTATCATCCCTTCCTCACCCTGCTCAGGCAGAGCAGTGGGACACTGATATGATTTGATATATGACACAATGAGATAGATGAGATATGAGATTATATGATTATATGATATGACAAGAAAGTTGGAGAGGGACTTTTTACAACACCATGCAGTGACAGGACAAGTGGGAATGGCTTCCCATTGCCAGAGGGTAGGGTTGGATGGGATGCTAGGAAAGAATTCATCCCTGCGGGGATGCCCTGGCACAGGTTGCCCAGAGAAGCTGTGGCTGTCCCATTCCTGGAAGTGTCCAAGGCCAGTTTGGATGGGGCTGGGAGTACCCTGGGACAGTGCAAAGTGTCCCTGCCCACAGCAGGGGCTGGAAGAAGATGACATTTCAGATCTCTTCCAGCCCAAACCATTTCTTGACATTTATCTTGCCATGACCAAAATCTCCCTCCACCTGGGTGCACCGGGGTGTCTCTTGGACACACCTGTGCCCAGCTGTGCGGTACCTTCAGCATCACCTCCCCTGCAGGTGACAGTGGAAGACTTTGAGGTGGTGTGCAGAGGCCTGTACCGGGCGCTGTGCATCCGGGAGAAGAACATGCAGCAGTCGCTGCAGAGGTTCCCCAAGACGCCCTCGCAGTACCTGCGCACCATTGAGGGCGAGACCTGGAAACCAAGTGACGTCGGCCCAGGTACATCCAGGCACCCAGGGGCTTCCTCTGGCTTCAGCATGGGGCAGGGCTCAGCAAAGGGCTCTGCAAGGCACTTGCCCAGGCCCCTCCTTGGTGTCACAGTGGTGGGGTGTCCCTGCCTGTTGCCTGGGTGGGGGAGCAAGGCAGGCCTGGGAGGTTTGGGCTGGCAGCCTCATGGAATTCTCCTTTTGCTGCAGTGTTCACCCCACCAGTGAAGGATGGACAGGATCCCTTTGATACTGGGAACCTCCCTGAGGACCTGGGATACCACGTGCAGATGAAGGATGGGGTAGTTTATGTCTATGCAGACAAGGCAGCAGCTGAGAGAAATGAGCCAAAGGATCTGCCCTACCCCAGCCTCGAGCATTTCATCGATGACATGAACTTCCTCTTGGTCCTCATTGCACAGGGGCCTGTGTAAGTCACAACCCACCAGGTTCTGCCTCAGTGGGCAGAGGGAGGTCAGGGCAGCCCCCTCCCCTTCCTGAGACACACTGGTGACACATCTGGCTGCCCAAGTGTCCTCAGCCCTTGTCAGCCCTCTTGACTTGGGTCTTAAACAAAGCAGCACTCATGGGCTGGAGACAGGCCCAGCTTCCCAGGGGAGGCACCTCAGGGAAGCTGGACTGTCCAGCATGGGCTCCTTCACCCCAGGTGGAATCTGTGTCCCCGTGCTGAGGGGTGAGGAGCCCAGTGACTGTTCTGCCCTTTGCCCTCCCCAGGAAGACCTACAGTCACCGGCGCCTCAAGTTTCTCTCATCCAAGTTCCAAGTGCACGAAATGCTCAATGAGATGGATGAGATGAAGGAGCTGAAGAACAATCCCCACCGTGACTTCTACAATTGCAGGAAGGTAAAAGGCAAGGCTTAGAGCCCCAGGGACCCTGGAGAGGAGCTGTCCTGGTGACTTCCCCTCCCTGAGAACTGCATGTTAGAGCCCATGTCTGCAGCATTGCTCCTGTGAATGGGAATGTGCTGCTTTTGATGCTCTTGGCAAAGTTGTGCCCTCTGGCTGTGTTCACATCCTGGGCTGAGCCCTGCTGCTCACCTGAGGGGTTTGTTCACCTCCCTGGTGATGCTGCCTGAGCATCCCAGCTTGAAGCTGTCCCTGTTTTCCCAGGTGGACACACACATCCATGCTGCAGCCTGCATGAACCAGAAGCACCTCCTGCGTTTCATCAAGAAATCCTACCTTGTGGATGCTGACCGCGTGGTCTATGACATCAAGGGCAAACAGCTCACCCTGAAACAGCTCTTCCAGCAGCTCAAACTGCACCCCTACGACCTGACAGTGGATTCTCTGGATGTCCATGCTGTAAGTGGTAGGACATTTACTGTAAGATCACTCTTGGGCCACTCTTGCCCCTGTGGTTTTCCCATTTCCTGTGCACCCACACTTGTGTGCATTAATATTTGTGTCCTGATTTTACCATTTTGGGTGGTTTGGCTCAGTCCCTGCTCCCTGCCAAGCTGTGAGGGCAGTGCTTGAGCCTCACCTCCCTGCTCCAGGGCAGGCAAACATTCCAACGTTTCGACAAGTTCAATGACAAGTACAACCCCGTGGGGGCCAGCGAGCTGCGGGACCTCTACCTGAAGACAGAGAACGCCATCAACGGCGAGTATTTTGCTACCATCATCAAGGTATGGAGAGAGGGGAGGAGACCAGGGTGAAGCTGTGCTGCTGCTGTGGCTTCCCTTGCCATGGCATGCTCTGGTTTGCAGGAGGTTGGCTCTGACCTGGAGGATGCCAAGTACCAGCACACGGAGCCCCGGCTCTCCATCTACGGGCGGTCACCTGAGGAGTGGGCCAAGCTGGCCAAGTGGTTCAACACCCACCGGGTCTATTCCCCCAACATGAAGTGGATGATCCAAGTGCCCAGGATTTAGTATGTGCTGTGGGGCTGATCTGTGCCTTACAGATCTCCCTCATCCCTGAGAGGGTTGTGGGGACAGTGGGCTGTGTTGTCCCTCTGGTACCAATTAATCCCTGTCTCTGTGTACAGTGATGTGTTCAGGTCCAAGAATTTTCTCCCTCACTTTGGGAAAATGCTGGAATATATCTTTGTTCCTGTGTTTGAAGCCACCATCAATCCCCAAGCCCACAAAGAGCTGAGTGTCTTTCTACGCCACGTGAGTGTCACCTGGTGGTGTTGTCAGGAGTGGGGAGAACTCACACTCCTGTTGGTGCACAAGAAATGGGGTACTGGCCCTGACATGGAAAATGCCATCAGTGGGCCCATTCTGGGGAAGGGAGGTGTGGCCAGAAGTGTGGGGAGGGGTCAGACTCCTTGGGCTGGCTGCTGTGGGGTGTGAATGGCTGTCCACTCATCTCCTGGGGAGATGTGAGCTTTACTCCTAGTCCTGCACCGTGCTTGGAGGGTGTGAGGAGCCAGGTGTGCAGCCTTGAGGGGCACAGGAGCAGAACTGGACTCTGGTGAGCTGAGGTGGGGCATGATGAGGTGTGAGATGCATCTTTTCTGTTCCCTTGCCAAGCAGATCACGGGCTTTGACAGTGTGGATGATGAATCCAAGCACAGTGGACACATGTTCAGCACTAAAAGCCCAAAGCCAGAGGAGTGGACTTCCCAGAAGAACCCATCCTACACTTACTACATCTACTACATGTATGCCAACATCCTGGTGCTGAACAACCTGCGCAGGTGAGGCCTGGGGTCTGCCAAGGGGCTACCTTGTGACTTACCTCAGTTCTTTGAATGTTGGTGTGGAAGATCTGGGGCTCTCGTAGCTCTGTATTTGGAGCATCACGTCCCAGAGCAATCCAGACACCCCTCTTGGCAGGAGGTGTGATGGGCTGGGGTGAAAGTTTAGTCATTGCACAGATGCATCTATTGCACACACAGAGGAGAAAAGAGAAGGAGAAATGTGCTCCTAGGTCAAGCTAGATTCCTGGGGACTCATGGTAGGGGCAGAGCTGTGCCTGAAGTCGGGCCCAGCCACCCAACCCTGCTGTTGGCTGCTCTGAGTGCTCCTTCCCTGTGCCCAGGCAGCGTGGGATGAACACGTTCCTGTTCCGCCCGCACTGCGGCGAGGCCGGGGCCATCACACACCTGCTGGCAGCCTTCATGACAGCTGATAACATCTCCCACGGGCTCAACCTCAAGAAGGTACGTGGAGCAGGCTGCCAGGAGCAGCCCAGGCAGGGCAGAGCAGGAGAACTCACAACTGCCTCCTGCAGCTGGTTTTACACTGCTCTACATTGGCACAGCCTGGCTTCAGGCACATGTTGAATGGTTCTCTGGGCTTCTCCAGGAATGTCTGGGGATGTGGCTGAGCAATATATTAGTTTTTGGAGGTTTAGCCTTACAGACCCATCATAGAGTATGTTTTCATCATTGGAGCCAGCTGAGTTGGTTATCAGACAGCTCCTTGACCTCTGGTTCTCCTTAGCCTGAAGCACTGATTGCTGGCTGGCCCATCTCTCTACCACACACAATTCCCTGGCTGGGACCTGGCCTGATCTGAGCAGTGACCCCAGAGGTGGAAGGTGCAGCAGCCTTATCCCTAATGTGGTACCTCTGCTTGTCTTTGCAGAGCCCAGTGCTGCAGTATCTGTACTTCCTTGCCCAAATTCCCATTGCCATGTCTCCACTCAGCAACAACAGCCTCTTCCTGGAGTATGCCAAGAATCCCCTGCTTGACTTCCACCAGAAAGGGCTCATGGTGTCCCTTTCTACAGATGACCCCATGCAGTTTCACTACACCAAGGTACAGTGTGAGCTGAGCACTGGGGCTGGCACTGTGGGGCTGGCACTGTGTGGGCCTTGGTTTTTTGGAAGCCAGTGGCACTTGCAGAGTCTTGCATATGTTGGGCCATCTCCCCCTCCACCAGTAGATGTTCAGGTAGGATATTGGAAAAAGTTCTTCACTGAAACAGGGGCCAAGTATCTGAGCATGGTGCCCAGGGCAGTGGTGCATGGAAGTTTTAAAAAAATGATAACATGTGGCACTTTGTGATATGGTTTAGTGGGCATGGGGGTATTGGTTGAACATTGGACTTGATCCTGGAGAACTTTTCCAGCCCAAATGATTCAGTGGCTCTGTGAGCTCTGGGACAGCCCCTGCAGAACATGGGCTGTGCTGGCAGAGCTGCTTACCCTGTGCTGCAGGAGCCCCTCATGGAGGAGTACGCCATCGCTGCCCAGGTGTTCAAGCTCAGCACCTGTGACATGTGTGAGATCGCCAGGAACAGCATCCTGCAGTGTGGCATGTCCCACGAGGTGGGTGTCCTGTCCCATGAGGGGGGTCCTGTCCCACAAGCCGGGTGTTCTGCAGTATTTCATATCCCATGTTCCATGAAGTGGTGTCCTGCAGTATGTCCTGTCCCATTAAGATGGGGACATGTCCCATGTAGGGGATGTCCTGCAGTGTGTCCTGTCCCACGAGGTGTGTTCCTTCTGGGGTGGTCCTTGCCCACGGCCTGAGAATGGCGACCAGCTCCGCCCCTGGGCTCAGGGCTTCCCTCGGGGTTCTGAGGTCGGTACCGCTGTTTTTGCCTCTGACAGGAGAAAATGAAGTTCCTGGGTAAAAACTACCAGGAAGACGGGCCCGATGGCAATGACATTCGGAAGACGAACGTGGCCCAGATCCGCGTGGCCTATCGCTACGAGACCTGGTGCTACGAGCTCAACCTCATCGCCGAGGGGCTAAAGAACGAATAGGCGGGGGCCGGACTGTGAGGGGGGCCGGGACCGGGCCGGAGCCGTACCGGAGCCGTACCGGACCGAGGGGCGGCGGGGCCGGGGCAGCGCCGGGGCAGTGCCGGACTGTGAGGGCGCCGAGCAGCGCAGTAAAACCCCGTCTGTGAAGCGGCTCTGAGCGCCCTGAGGAAAGGGGGGCGGGACCATCGCCTGAGTGACAGCCACCCCAGCCAATGGGCGATGGTTCTGTGCGCCCTGGGGCGGGATGAGGGTGGGATCTCGAACTGAATGACAGCCACAGCAGCCAACGGACGGCGGCTCCGTGAGCACCGGGAGCGTCCCGCGGGAGCGGGCCGAGTCCGCCGAGACGCGGGACGGGGCGAGGCGTGGGCGGGGCCTCCTTCTGAGTGGCGGCCGCACCAACCAATGGGAAGTGACTCTGAGTGCTCCGGGGCGGGGGAGAAGGAGGAATTAGTGCTTGAGTGATGGCTACAACAGCCAATGGGAGATGGTTCCGTGCGCGCCGGGAGCGTCCTGCGGGAGCGGGGCCGGGAGCGGGCCGAGGCCGTGGTGAGAGGGGTGGAGGTCGGCGGGACCGGACGGGGGCTACACTGGCGGGGCGACCGGGTGGCTCGGGGCGTTTGGGGCTTCCCGCAGTAGCGACCGGGCTCGGGGCTGCGGGCTCCGAGGGGTCCCCGTGTCCCGGCTGCGGGCAGGCGAGCAGCGGCCGGTGCAGCATCTTGCCGTGACTGACGGGCCGGGGGAAGCAGGTGCCTGTTCCAGCTGCCCGGGAGGAGACCCAGCTCGCCAGGGGAGCCGGGCTTGGGGTGGGTTCGTCTCCCCTACTCGTCCAGATTCCTGCAGGGAGGGTGCCGGGCGGAGCGGCCGGGGTGTCCGGTGATGGGCACGGCCGGACACACGGGAGGGCCCCGCTCAGCGTCGGGGAGCGCTGCTCCCGCTGAGGGCCATGGAGCCTGGGCTGCTGCAGAGCGTTCCCCTCGGGGATAGCCAAAGCCGTCCTGCTGTGGGTGTCCCTGTGTGAGCAGAGCAGGTCACACCTGCAGAGGGTCTCTGTCACCCCCACCGCTCTGTGATCACTGTGATTCTGTGCAGTGTTACGCGCTGCTGGGCTCTGGTGGTTGAGCTCTCGCTGGGTATTTGTGCTTTGTTGCACCGTGTGTGTGGCTGGGGAGTTATAGAGCTCCTTGGGCTCCCCTTGCCTTCCCCAGTTCACTGCATACACACACACCTCTGTTCCAGTGACCTGGACATGGCCTGGCTGTGGCAGAGCCCAGGCGCTGGTGGAGCAATTCCTCCTGGCAGCTGGGACTGGCATCAGCAAGTGATGGAAGGAAAGCAGAAGAGAAGCTGCAGGAAAACCAGCCCCTGGAAGTGTGTATTTGAGCACTGGTGGCTGGAGGATCTGACCTTGAGTCCTAGTGAAGTCCATTGCTGCTTGGCGAAATTCTTATCTCAGTCTTCCAGTTGTAATAATATAATATGGATGTGACTCAGTGGGCAGCTCTGGAATACATTATCTGGATGATGTCTGAGAGGTTTTCTGGTGCTGCCTTGGTCTGCACCCTTTGAACTTCCTGGGGCAGCTGCCTCAGTGCTGCTGAGACGTTCCCAAAGGAATGAGTGGTTGGTGGTGGCCCATGTAAAGCCATACAGGCTCTGTGACTTTCCTTTGGAATCTCACTTGTGATGGTGAGATTCTGCTCCAGGAACTGCTCCAGGATAAGTGGTGTTTGATTTTTAACTCCATGCCCAGCTTGTGTCTCAGTTCGTGTGTGCAGCTGCAGCATTCCTGGGGCTGGCAGCCATCCCGGGCTGTAGGGGCTGAGTCAACTGCTCTTGTCAGTATTGCTACCCTGGGCATTCAGATACTGTGAGTCAGGTTAAAAACCCACGACTTTAAAAATAGTACATTGTGGCTTCTGTCCATGTGCCCTCTGGTGTCGCAGCTTTCAGGGCTTATATGTTGGAAGTGCTCTGGTTTGGGGTTTTTTATATCTTGAGGAAAAACTTGTTTTCAAGAAGTTGAATTTCATCACTTTAGAAAAAGACAGTCAGTAGAAAAATCTTAGGACTCATGGCAGAGGCCAGACTTAACCTCCTTTTGCTGTGTAATTGGGATTAGCAGCACATTTTCTGTGTCCAGGGGCTGTGGCCATGGATCTAATGAGGCAGAACTGCTCCTCAGCAGGAGATACAGCAGCACAGAAAGAGTTAATACCTCGTGGTTAGAGTAGCTTTGTATCGAGATGGAAATGACTAAGCACACTGCATTCCTGAAGTGTTACTTATTTTGATATAAAATCTGCTTGTTTGGTGCTGCCCATGTCTCTGAGGCATCAGCATGGCAGAGTTGTTCAGAGGAGCTTCAGGGCTGTTCTGGAGAGGAGCAGAATGGGAGTAGCTGAGAGCTCTGGAAATGATCCTCTCCCTCCAGGAATGAGCTGCCAGCTTCCCTAAGCTGCACAAGACCAGAAACTGCTTTTTATTTGGCTACTAACACAGGAGACTTGGCGACAAGGACTCTGGGGTGGTTTAGGGCTGCACAGCTTTCACAAAAGGACTGAGATTGCCTCAGAGCTGCACGGGCTGGTCCAGGCAGTGTTTGTGTTCCCAGGAGCAGGACAAGGTAAGGTGCTGTGGCAGTGCCTCTGTTCTCTCTGTGCCTCTGTTCTGGGGTGCTCTGGGTGCTGGTGGGGGGCCTGACCTCAGCACTAGACAGGGATTTATTCTGGAACAGCACTGGCAGCTTTCTCTCCTTGGCAATGTGGTCTCAGGAAATGGGATTGTCTCAAGCCTTTGCATGGAAAATGTGTGGTGTGCTCTCTGGCTTTCAGGGTGGAAAAAGTCAGGGCTACCTGTCATGTGCTGTGAACGTGCCTTATTCTTCTGCTTTGAAAGCTTCCAAACAGCACGGATCAGAGGCAGTCTTTTGGCAGGAATGGGTGGTGTTTTGTCTAGGAATTATGTAATTTTCCCCCGAATTGCTGCTTCCAGTGAAATAAGTCAGTATTCTTAACTACACTGATCTCCTCTAAGTCGTGATGCAGTGAGGATGATAAATTTGACTTCTTTGGAAATAGTGGGAAGCACACTGGGGCCACTGGAGGAGTTTGGAAGGGGAGGTTGGGATGGAAGCAGTCACAAGTCTGGTTATTCTGTGACAGGAATGATTTGTGTGGTGCTTGATACAAGTGCTGGCTGCCTGGCCTAGGTGGTCTGTGCCAGCTCTGTGTCCCTGAACTGTGTTTTAGCCTGTCCTGGACTGCATTTAAGGGTTACTTAACTTGCATCACACCACCCCAGTGTGCTCTTTCTTCACCAAAGATCAGTCTCTAGCCTTGCCTGGGCTCACGTGATGGGCTGAGATGAAATGCCTGGTTCTTGATGGCAAGCCTGGGCAGGTGAAAAGCTGCATTCCTCTCCTCCTTGGATGGATATTTTGGAAGAGACAGTCCAGGGAGCAGCACTGAGCAAGGAGAACTTTAGGCTTGTGCTCGACTGTCTGTGGGTCCCATTCCTGCATGTCCAAGGCCAGGCTGGATGTGGCTTGGAGCAACATGGGACAGTGCAAGGTGTCCCTGCCCATGGCAGGGGGTGAAGGAAAGGAGCTTTAAGTCCCTTCCAGTCCAACCCAACCCATTCTGGGATTCTTGGATTCCATGTGCTGATCTTCTCATCCACGTTTCTCATTTCCTGGTTGTGCCTTACCATGGGAGCAGGGATCTGGGCAGTGGGAGAGGGCAGGAGCACTAGGGCTTGACTTTGGCCGTGGCTTGAGATGAGGAAGCAGAAATGGATGTGTCTGGCTGGCTGAGGAAGCTGCAGCACAGACAGATTTTGTTGCAGCCTTCCCAACATGAACTGTGGCAGGAAGGATGTGGGGCAGGCTGGCAGCCAGCAGAGCTGCCCAGCTTGGGCACAGCAAGGATGGACCCACCTGGAAAGCTGTGCAGGGCTACTCAGCCTCCTCTGTGCAGTGTTTGTCCTCATGGATGGTGTTGGATGTCAGAAAAAGGTTCTTCCCCCAGAGGGTGGTGGGACACCGAACACGCTCCCCAGGGAATGTGCATGGCCCCAAAGCTGCCAGAGCTCCAGGAGTGTCCTGTGCAGGGCCAGGAGTTGGACTGGATGGTCCTTGTGGTGCCCTTCCAAGCATATTCCATGATTCCCTGTGGGTGTTTTGCCAGGCTGCTCCCAGAGGAGCTCACTGGAGATTTGGAGGAGGAAGCAGCCGGTGCTGTTGGGAATCAGTGGGCATGGGCTGCGAGTGCTGCCTGTGCTGGACTTGTTCAGTGCTGTGGATAAACCCTTGCTCCACACTGCAGGATCCTTTGGGTTCCTCTCCTGCACCCAGCAGTGCTGTGTCTGGTGGGCACTGGAGGTCCTGGTGTGCAGCTGGGCTGCGAGGGGGCTGGTGGAGCCCTGTTGTCCCCTGGCTGTCCCCAGCAGAGCAGGGTCCTGGGGAGCGTCCTGGAGCGCGGGTGCTGCAGCAGAGGGAAAGCTGCTTTCCTGTCTGCTAATCAGGGCTTGCAGACACACATGGAGGAAGGATGGCTCTGCCCTGGCTCAGGATGTTTTGGCAACAATGCCTATTTATAGGAGAGGGCAGGGGCCCCTCGCTGGTTCAGGAAGAGGGTCTGCAGTGGCTGCGGAAGCACTGGGGACAGGCTGGAATGCTGATGATGGAGCAAATATCCCCAGCTTGGGGCTTACCCAGATTGTCCAAGTTTATCCCATCCCTGCTGAGTGGGAGAGTTACCAGCAGCTGTCTGGGACAATGGGGTGAGCGATTCCATCCTGCAGGAACCCAGGCTGTGGAGACAGGGAGCTGCTTCCCACAGCAACTGTGCTGCTTTGCAGAGGGGGAGAGTGCAGCAGAGCCAAGGCTTGGTGCCATGTGTGCCCAAACCACCCCTGAGCTGCCTGGGAGCCCAGGGATGTCCTTGGCCTGTGAGCTTTCTCACTAGTGCTATCAAGTAGCTCTGCCAAGGCCAGGGCTTTGCTTTTAATTGCACCACAGATGCCTCTGCCGAGCAGATCAGTAGCTCCAGGGATAGCCCTGAGCCCTGGAATTTGAGGTGTGGTTCCAGCACTGGGCAGGGTTCAGGTCTGCTGTGCTGGGGGCTCTCCACGCCCAGCCTGGGGAGCGGGACACGACCCCTTGCCAGGCAGGTTTAAGCTCCTCTGTCTCCCAGCCTGGTTTGCTGCCCATCCCTGGCTCTGCCAGGCTGTGGTGACTCAGTGCTGGCCGGGTGTGGTGGCAGTGACAGTGGAGGACACGTGCCCAGGGTGGCAGTGGCAGCTGCCTGGCGCTGTCAGCTGGAGCCTTGGTGTGGCTCTGGCCCCAGGTCCCACCTGGAGCTGCTTTCTGCAGGGATCCTCTGCTTCTGTGCCTGTGTGGAATTCTGCTGTGTCCCTGCCTTTTGCAGGGAAACTTGGTGCCAGGGGAACGTTACCAGAGCCAGTGTGGCCCCTGGCCTGAGCTGAGCACTGTTTCCTACTGGAAATGGAGGTTGTTAAATACAGCTGGAGGGTTGGGATTTCTGAGATGGGGTCATTGCCCAGAGAAAGGGAGGAATGAGGCTTGTCTTCTGTCCAGGATGAGTTCTCACCTGTGATGGCGTATCTGGGAATACTGGGGATGCCTTGTGAGCTACAAGTAGAACCAAAGAGCTCCAAGGCTGAGAGGATTCCATACATGAAATGTCTGTACTGAGGCCACGCTGGACCTGCATGTGCTGGGTCTGTAAAGCCAGCCCAGTTCTCCCTGGTGGTTTCACCTGCATTCCTTGCTGGATTATCTGCAGGATGTGTGCTCTATCCCCTGGATTACACGTGTGGGAAGTCTCAAAGAGCACAGCTCTTGCTCGGGTAGGAGAAGCCAGAGTGTTTCTTTAGCATTCCTTCTCTGCTGATCTAAACATGGGGTGATTTTTCACTTGAAGATGAGAACTCACCTGTTTCTTCTGCCTTTTGAAACTCCCCTGCCCTCCTGTCTCTTGGATGGCAGATTTAGGTCAGGTGTTGACAAACAGAACACCAGGCAGGTTTTCACTTGTGTTGTGGAGCAAGAAAGCACTTCTGGGAGGAGGATGCACTGCCAGAGCCGGGCTCTTCCCCAGCCACCACAGCTCTTCTCATCCTGTGTGAAGCAGCAGCTCCTCTCTGGAGAATCAGATGTGGTTCCTTTTTGCCAGAGCTGCCCTGGTGCCTCGTGTCCTGCTATGTCTCTGCTGAGAGGGGAGTTCAGGTGCCACAGGGATTTGTCTCTACAAATCCTGATGCCTGAGCATCAGGAGGAGCTGCACTCCTGCAGAAGGGCTGGCTGAGATCCACGCTGCTGTGTTCCTCTGCCATTAAATAATTTCCTTGAGTTCGGATGCTTGGGATCCCTCAGGGTGTTGTGTGCCTGCTGTGTTTGTTTTTTTAAGCTGGTGAAGCCTCGCTCGCCCTCCCAGATGTGTGCACAAGCAGCCCCTGTGGGGAGCGAGCTCTGGAAGCCTGTCCTGAGCACGTGGTGGATGTGATTTGGGGAGGAATGTTCTGCAGCACTTGCCAGGGAGCAACTGGGAGTTTGGGGTGGGGAGCATGGCTGGGGTGCAGCTGATGGGTTTTGTTTTTTGCCCGCAGGTCGGAGCAGCCAGCCCGGAGCCTGTGACACCGCTGGGCACTTTGGAGCGTGGTGGCAGCTTGGATGTGTGCAGGACACGGGAGGACGTGGCCAGGGCTGGACATGGGCTGTGTGTGAGCACTCTGGCCCCTGCCATGCACCCCACGGGGGCTGGGGACAGCAGCTTCTCCCGTGCTGCCGGGCTGACCCTGTCCCGCAGCCACTGCCGCAACATCAGGCAGAAAATCTCCCAGTGGGAGGGCAGGACACGGAGCTGCCCCGGCAAGGACAGGCAGCAGCCAAGAGACTTCGGAGTAAAGTATGATCCTAGCAGCAATGCACTACCCAGAGTGAAGGCAGAATGCACAGAGAATGGCAGAAGGGTTGGCTCCAAAGATCCAAAGAGCCTGGGGCTGGATTTCAGGGAAGATGCACGGAGCTGCTGGCAGAGCAGGGACTGTGGTGGCCCAGCTTCCCGAGCCAGGCAGAAAGGAGAGGGGCAAACAGGCTCCATGGCCCCGGGGGTCACACTGCCCCCAGGGAACTTCTATACCTCACAAGCTCTGTGGAGGAGAGCAGATCCCCTCCTGCCTGGCAGAACCTCTCCTGTTCACCTGGACCTCCAGAGGAAGCAAGGCAGCTCTGGCTCCACAGAAAGAGAACTGCAAATCAAAGGAGTGGACACTCTCTGCAGGGCAGAGAGGAGCTTGAGGAACATTTACTCTGAGGTTGAGGGGCAGGAGGAGGAGCCAGCTCCTGATCCACCCCCCAAACCTCGCAGGACTTTCCGCTACCTGGCAGAGAAGGGTGCTGGTGGTCACCGAGATGCCAGTGCCACCAGGGAAGCTCCCCTGCAAAAGCAGCGTGGAAGGGACTTGGTATCATCCTCCAACAACCCTGAGAAGAAAATAGCCAGCAGGAGGATCAGAGGGAGAGCCCAGAGGTACATAATTAATCTCGTGTCTGAAACATTTCCTTAAATCACATTCTAGATGGGTTTAAGCAGCTTGCTTGGCATGATGTCCTTGTGGAGGTGCTGCTGGTGATGCTGCCTCTTTTTGTGGGGAAAGGATGTTCCTGGGTGAAAGTATCCTGCTTTTGCTGTGACAGTCTTGCAAAGAAGGCTCCAGATTCCAAGCAGAAGTCAGCCCACACCTTAGAACAGAATGGAGTGAGAATATGCTGGCCCCAGAGAGATCTGTCTGCTCCCTGCCTGCTCCTGCCCTCAGCTGCAATTTGGGGATGGCAGAGTGCTTTCTCTTGGGGCATTGTGACTGCTGTGTGTTTGGCTTTTCTGGCAGTGAAAGATCTCTTGTTGCTTAAGGCTAGAGGCTGTGGGTACTGCTCTTGCAGTAGGTTTGGCTGGTTTTCCCTCTTTCCCATACCCTTCTGAGGTGGCTTGGTGCAAATCCTGCTCACAGGTGAGCTGCCTGTGCTGGACTGGTATGCATAGTACCAGCAGAGATGTGGCTTGAGGTTCTGAAACCTTCCACTGTGGCAAAATGTGCAGCAGCAGCCCAAATTTGATGATGGTGATGGGCCAAATCCCTGCCAGCTCATCTGTGACCTCAGTGCTCTAATTTCAAAATAATGGCTAAGTGGATGGAAATGCCAGCCCACAAAGGCATGAACATCCTGAGCACGAGTAGGAGAGGCCAGTAGGAAGCAGTGCCTTTGTTCTGAACTGCTGCAAGTCTGCAAAACATGGTTTGGGTTCTTGCCTCTGACAGGATGTGTCTGTCTATGCCTGCTTGGAGTGTGCTTGGCCATGGAGCCTCCAGCTTCCTTTCTTATTGAACAAATCTCCCAGAGAAAGTGAGCAGGACTCACTTGGTGTGCTGACTTTGGCTGGGATAATTTTCTTCTTGGCATCTTGTGTGGTGCTGTGTTTGGGGTTGTGAAAATATTTGTAACACAGCAGTGTGTGAGCTGTGAGTTGGGAGGGGACACAGCTGACCCCAGGGATGTTCCAGATCCTGTGGTGTTCTGCTCAGCAATAAAAATTGGTGAAGAAGCAGGAAGGGAGAACATTTGGAGTATGTGTTCCCAAGTCACTGTTACACATGACAGAGCCCCTGGACACGGCCAAACTTCTGCCTGCTGAGGGAAATAGGGATTGAATCCCTTGTTTTGCTTTCCCTGCTTGTGCAGCTTTTGCTTTGCCTTCCAAACTGTCTTTGTCTTGACCCATGCACGTGTTTTGTCTCTTTTACCCTCTGATTCCCTCCCCCATCCCACGGGGCAGGAGTGAGGGGCTGAGCTGCTGCCTGAGATTAGACCTCAGCCCTGGGAAATACGAGTCCAGAGTGGAGCATCCATGTGCTGGATGGTCCCAAGGAGGGCTACACTGTGTGTAGACTGCAGACAGCAACTCAAGCAGGTGCCTTTAGAAGAAGTGACACTGGTTTTCCTCTAGGAAATCTTTTGAGTTTGAGGACATCCAGGGCTTCCGCAAGCGGCTGGCGGCCAGTGGCTCCCACAGACCTCGGGAGGAGACAAATGGCACTGCAGGATCCAGGCTGGCCCACACTCAGTCTGAGGACAACATCTACGAGGACATCATCTGTATGTGCCCGTGCTTCTGGGGCTGTTCTTGCTGTGTTCAGGGTGGCACTTGTGCTGGGGAGGGAGGAGTGAAGGTGAGGATGCATTGAGGCTCTTTCCAGCTTTGGGATTTTTAAGGTCATCCCTATCTGGGGCTCTGTGTTGGTGACATGTGCACATGAGCAGCCTGATTTCAGATGTCAGGGGAGGTCACTGGAGTTGGCCTGTGCTACACTGATTTCTTTATTAGCTCTTGGAATGCTTTGCTTGAGCGTTGCACAGAGATCAGTGTGACCACTGCCAAAATGAGCTGCTTTGCAATAGAGCTGCTTGCTCTGCAGGGGAAGAAGTGTTTTGTTCTGCTGAGTCCGTGCACAGTTTGCCAAGTTGATGGCAGTGGGTTAGAAGGATGTAGTGGGAACCTCATCCAACTTTAAAGAGATCTCTCAGACCCTGTTAAAGGCAGACAACTGCACTCTTTCCCCACTTATATCCCTGGCAAAAATCACAGGGCTTTATCTCCTTTCATAAATCCCCCATCCAATGCTTTTTCCAGGTCCTACAAAAGAAAATCCTTATGAAGATATCAGAGCACTGCCCTTGCCCCTGTGGAAGGTCCCATCTGTGTGGAAGCTGCCCCCTCCCCGGAGCATCAGCAGGGCTCCCAAGGTAGGGTGGGGGGATTGAGGGGTCATGTGTTTGCAGAATCATTCTCACAAGGGCCCTGGTTTGTGCTCACCCCTAGCCTCACATTCCACACTGCAAATCATTAGTTTTCCTTATTGTTTTATTGTATTATTAATGTAAATAATATATAATGTAAATAATGAACAGCCATGGGAGCTGATTAAGGAGCAAAAGAGTAGGAACAAGAGAGATCTGGTGAGATGCTTGAGTTGGGAGGTGGGATAGAGAGCTTGGTAGAGCAGATTTTCCAGCTGTAATCTGGCTCCTCTGCCTGTGACCTTGGCCCAAAACTTAATCTCAAGATTGACTCTTTTCTGCTTCTGTTTTCCAGCCTCCCCCAAAACCTCCCTTCCTCAGCCGCAAGACACTGGAGCTGAGGCCCTTCCAGACAAGTTTCCAAGGGAAGATGGGGAAGGAGACCTCCCTGCCTGTCACTCTATCTGAGTTGAAGCTGTTCCACGCAGTGGAGGCTGCCAGCAGGAGAAAGAACCTGCCCTGGGTGAGATTCAAG
The DNA here is from genome assembly GCA_009812075.1 of Sialia sialis. Taxonomy (NCBI): domain Eukaryota; kingdom Metazoa; phylum Chordata; class Aves; order Passeriformes; family Turdidae; genus Sialia; species Sialia sialis. The sequence continues at coordinate 521,880 of VRYO01000254.1, forward strand.
TGTGAAACTTCACTTCTTGCCTGGCATTTCAAGCTCTTGCTGCTTTGCAAGTGGCCACGGAGCTGTGGGCCAGGCAGGTGATTGCTGCTTGGCACTGCTGCTGCAGCCATTCCCTCTCCAAGAGGCAGGGCTGGTGTTTGGGGACCTGAGTGCCAATTCTGGCTGGGACAGTGGTGTTTTTGTTGGCCTAGAGTCGGCAGACAAAGTGCTCAGTGTTGTCCTGGAGGTCAGGGCTGTGTGTGGACACAAGCCCTTCCTCGTGCTTGGTCACCTAAGCCTGTTGCCAGTGTTCCCATGGAGTGGGATGGGGCTGGGTTTGTGCTCTTGGGGAGCTACAAGGACAGCTCTGTAACACTCTGTGCATGTGTCCCCTGCTCCCAGTGATTTCCCAGACTGATCCTGGTGTTCTGCTGAGCTGTGGGAGGTTGTGGGGCCCTTGGTTACTCGGGATGTTGGCCTGGAGTTCTGGACTGGCATCAGGAACAGCTGGTTCACAGTTTAAAGGAGCAGAGCAACTCTCAGGAATAAGAGCATTTCACAAAGCCTTCATGCAGCTGTCCCTTCTGGCCTCTGCCTCCTGCCTGGCTGCACAGACAATTATCCTGCTGGGGCCAGAGGGGTGAGGAGGAGTTTTAATCCACCTTCACACAGAAGACCGTTCTGACTCTGCTTTGGTGCCTTGGGAAGGTTTCCAGATCCTCCTGTTGGTTACCAGCTCACATCCCTCAGTGATAAAGGCACCAAGTGCTGTAGAAGGGCAGCTGCAGCTGCATGGGACTCAAATTCCAGCTGTGGTAGTGGCAAGGACTTATTTTTGCTGTGGTAAAATCATTTCACTTCAGCAGATCTTTATTTCATCTGAAAATCATGTGTATTTGCTCAGATTGCACAAGACTGAGGTAGAGTTGGGCAGCTGCAAAGGACTTTTCAAACCTTTAAAGTGCTTTGGAGTATCAAGTAACTTCTGTCTGTGTTTTTAAACAAATCCTAGGTCTGGAAAATTGGGAAGGAGATGGCAAGATTATAAAAATGCTGTGATGGAGAGTATCTCTCATTTGGAGAGGGAAAATAAAATGTTCTCCAAAAGCAAACCTATTCCAAAAATCTGGTAACAATTTACATGCAGGAAGAGCACTTTACTCTCTTTGCTCGTGAGGAATTGAGCCAACATTGCTTGAGAGGTTGAGAAAAGGGGTCTATAAAGACAAAACCTTTTGCCTAAGAAACACATGGCTGCCTTAAACACACCCAGGGTGGTGACTCAGCTGCACAAAAATCAGCACAGAAATGAAGATCTTCTAGGTGAGGCTGGATAAAAAGGGAAAGAAGGCAGATTTGGCAGGAGGAGCACTCCTCTCTGCAGTGGGCTGTTTGTTCCCTGCAGCCTCCTCTCGCTGGGAGGGCTTGGCTGAGGCAGAAAATGGGGAGAAATTAATTGGAAAAGGAGAAAAAAAAAAAAAAAAAGCCTGGTTTGCTAATCTGGAGATTAAACGCTTGAGCTGAACAAACAGGTTCTCTTTAATATATTTCTTTTTATGCTGTATTTATGATGACAAATGGCTGGGCCCCACCCTCCTGTGTTCAGTTTAATGAATTCTTGAGGCAGGAATGAACTTGACCTGCTTCCTGCATTTAGGGTAAATCCCTCTTCACATGAAGCACAGGCTGCCTTTGATGTGGGGAGCCAGGAGCCCCTGGGGCACTGGCAGGTGAGAGGAAAGCTGTGACAGGGACACACAAAGTGTCAGGACTTTGGCTTTAAGGCTGTTGTGACCAGTGGAAGGAAGATTACCAGCACCAACAGAGTGTCAAAATGCTGACCCTTCTTTCCTGCCTGTGGCTGAGTCTGCACTGGGCTGTGCTTTTTCTGAACTTTTTTTCCCAGTGGACCAGGTGTGTGGTCCTGCAGCACAGACCCGTTGTTCTGTCCCACTGTCTGTCTTCATTTGTGCAAAATCACAGAGTGGTTTGGGTGGAAAGGCCCTTAAATTCCACCTCATTCCAGCCCCTGCCATGGGCAGGGAGACCCTCCCCCAGAGATTAGAGCAGGTTACTCAGAGTGCATCATCCTTCCCTTCCAGCAAACACCTGGGACAGAGCCTGTGCTTGGAGCAGCCTCACTTGAGCTTTAGGAGACTTGAGCTGACATGCAACTACAGCAGCAAACCCAAAAACCAACCCAAAAACCAGCCCCCAACTACAGTGAGAGAGCTCTGGTTTTTCTGAGTTTGGAAGGAGTTGGGGTGCTGGGGAGTGTGTTCTGAATTCTCTTTGCTGGGGGGTTTCTAAGATGTTCTTGCAAGTGCCTTTGCGTAGAAAATGGAGATCTGATGCCAGACAGTTTGTCACTTCTATTTGGGAAGGCAAGTGTGAAAATTTCCAGAATGCTTGTACAGTCTGGTGTCAGTTCTGAGCTGTGCTGACAGGGATCCCTCTCTTGCAGCAGAAATCTGTGCTCATTCTTTATCCAGTGAGCTGGGTAGAGGGGCTCCAGCCTCTGAGCCAAGGTTCCTGCAGGATTTGGGCAGCTTTCCCCAAGTCCTGGATGGTGGCTGTTGAGCTGCCCTCCTGCTGGCATCTGAACCCTTCTCTGGACCCTCATGTTAACCTCTGCTTCTGCTTTGGATTTCAGCTGGTACTAAAAATACAGGAGATCTTTGACTCCAAGCGTGGAAAGAAGAAGGTGAAGCTGCTCAGTCCTGCTGGGAGAGAAGCAGCTCCAGTTAAAGGTATTGGGGTCTCCAGCACCACTGTCTGTGCTCCAAACACCTTGAGTGGCACAATTCCTCTGTCCCTGAACTGGCACCAGCACCTCATGCTGACACAACAGTACAAACCCCAGACTTGTGGCTGCAATTGAACTTTCAGCTCAAGGAGCACTTGCCTAACCCAAATTTAACACTGTCACAAGGGGATGATTCTGAATCTGGAGAGCTGGGCTGCTGGTTAAAAGTGCTTTTTCAAAAAAAGCAGATTAAAGCAAAAATTCCTCAGAAAACTACTTGGCATGAGAACCACCTCTGACTACTGCACTCATCATCTGTGTGCCTTGTTCTGATTGTGTAGCCACACTAGAGTCTTTATTTATAGTTACCCTGTTAAGTTTTAGAGCAGCCTCAACCAACCAGCTGGTTTGTGTTCTTGCCTATGTTCAGCTGACCTGCAGGTCATTCACTGACAGCACTGGCTTGATATCAGCTCTGCTTTTTGAAATCTGCTGTTGTGACACATTTCCCAGCTGCCCTTGGCTGATGCTTTGGGCAGAATTGGTGGGCAGCCCTGAGGGATGTTGATCTGATGAGTCTCAGGTTCTCTCTCTTTCCCAACTTTGGGTGTTGCCTATCTTCCTCCTGCGTGGCTAATAAGTGAAAACTATGTGTGTTTCAGGTGAAACCAGTGGGAATGAAAGCGATACGGAAAATCAGCCCAAAAGTGAGTGAATCACAGGGGCTGGTCCTGTCCCACAGCACTGCACCCTTGGCTGAGGCCCTGCTGGGATGAGCACACTGACATGTGGGGATCTGCTGAGACAGGGACAGGAGCCTCTCAGAGGCCACATGGCCAAGTCTGGGAGCTGTTGCTGTGACAAACCAACCTCTATTTGTGCCACTTCCCCTGAGCCCTTGAGGTTTAATGGCATTAATCTGCCAGTCACCAGAAGCAGAGTCATTGTTGGGTTGGTAGTGTGGCTTGTGGGAGGTTGTTCCTCATCACCTTTGCTGCTGCTGCTTGAGATTATTTCCCTCCTGATTGCTTCCTTTGGTTCAGTTTTATGTAATGCTGTGAAATGTCCTTTCCTCTGGGGGGAATTCAGCTGGGTATTTGTCTGATTCCAATGTGCTGAGCTGAATCATAGACCCAAACTCCAGACCTGCAACACCTACTTGGTTTTAGTTGGTTTTAGATTCCATGTGAAGACATTAAAGAAGGATTTGGCACAGGGTGCCCAGGGAAGCTGTGACTGCCCCTGGATCCCTGGAAGTATCCAAGACCAGGGCTTGGAGCAGTCTGGGACAGTGGAAGGTGTCCCTGCCCTTGGCAGGAGGTGACACTGGATGAGCTTTAACGTTCCTTCAACCCAAACTATTCAAGGATTCTGTGAATCATTTTAAGTGTTTCGTTTACTTGGAGGGAAACATTCAAAACTTGGAATGAAAAGTGAAGTTCCACTTATGTAAAGGAGAGTGGTGGAGAGTGAAGAATCTCAGCAGAATGACAGTGATTGAGTCAGTGCCTGATGGAAGAGTTGTTTGGAAGTGTCCAGAATGTGTCACGGTGCCTGGGCCGCAGGAATTGCTGACGTCAAAGGGCTGTGCCTGTGCTTGTGAGCCTGTGCTGCCTGTCAGGACAGCCCAGCCTGGGGGTGTCCTGGCCAGGGAGCTGCCTCTGCCCCTCCTCAGTGCCTCTGGTGTTTGGAGTGGCTCCCTGAGTCCTGTTCAGCTGGGCTTCACTCCCTGCTACCCCATTGTGTCACTCTGTGTAAGAGCAGGGCAGCAGGAGAAATTTCAGTGTCTGCCAGGGGGGTTTGCAGAGCTGCTGCCAGGTCAGTGCTTCCTGTCTGAATCACAGAATCCTGGAATTGTTAAGGTTGGGAAAGACCTCTAAGGTCATCAAGTCTAATCATCAGCCCAGCACCACCACCAGGCTCACCACTAAACCACATCCTCCAGTGCCACATCCCCTCGTTTTTTTAAACACCTCCAGGCATGGTGACTCCACCACTGCCCTGGGCAGCCTCTTCCAATGCTTAACAACCATTCCAGTGAGGAAACTGTCCCTAATATCCAATCTAAACCTCCTGCAGTGGATTCTGAGGTTATCTCCTCTCCTCCTGTCACTTGTTCCCTGGGGAGGAGCAGCTCTGTGCATGAGGAGCTGACACCCCATGTCCCATGGAGAGCATTTGGATGTTGAACAAACCCACCCATCCCTTTTCCCCCTCTGATGGCATTGCTGAGTGCTCTTCTGTGCCCTGTAGGTGTGTGGCAGTGCCAGCCACAGCTGGTTTGGGGTTTATTCCTCTCCCCAGGTCGCCACAGGTGCCTGAGGCCCTCAGCCTCCAAGAGGAACCCTCACTACCAGACCTTGGAGAGGGATCTCATCGAGCTCCAGGAGCAGCGGCTGTTCGAGCTCTTCGTGGTGGTGTCCCTGCACAAGAAGGCATCTGAGCTCACCTACACACCCCACATCATCCAGCAGTTCCCCAGCAAGGTAGGAGCTGCATGGAAACCTGCAGGGAACTGCTCAGCTCTGTGTTTCCCCTCCTGAGCTGCACTGGTCAGGATCTGAGCTTGGAATGGAGCACCTTGCTCTGGTACACACCCAATGTGTAGTGTCAGGAGGTTGTTGAGTATGTGCCTTCATAATGAGTTTATTGTCTTTTTTGGACTAGGAGGGCTCCTCCTTAATTCAAATTTCATGAAGCCATGGGGTATTTGGTACCAGCTGAAGGAGAGGAAGGAGTGCAGAGCTCTGTCCCAAAGCTGGCAGGGGCCTCATCCTGGCAGTCTGTCCTTTATAAACCAGGAGTGAAGCACTGATGGTGCACAGGGTCTGGAATCCCAGGGCTTTTATGCTTATTTATATTGATTTGAAAAAGAATAATAATAAAATGGTAAAGCTGTTTATACAAGCTCCCAAAACCAGGAAATTTGTGGAAGTTGAAGTGCTGTAGGTAAACCAAACCTTTGAAATAAGCTGATCAGCCCAAATGGTGACAAAACCAGTGTGTGACTGAATTATAGCTCAGTGTCCCAAGCTGGGAAGCTGAGATGGAGCCTTGGTGTTTCTGTGGTAGCAGACTGAGATGAATATTCAGTTGGGCTCATACCTGCTGCCTTCCACTGCAAACAGAACAGAGCCAGGAGTTCTGGCTGTGCCATCAGGAGAAAGCCAGGGATTATTGAGGAGTCTGCATGTCATCCACAAACAGGAGATGTCAGATCCATTCAGGTAGGACCCCAGCAGGTCCCACAGTGTCTCAGTTCCTGCTGCCTAAAGGATTTGTGTGCCAATAACTCCAGTGTCTCAAGTGTGTAAATGCCTTGGGTTCACAAGATGAGTGAGGAACCACAGCCAGAAAGAGTGCACAGTGTTAATTTAGTGAGTAAAACTGAACACACCCAAATAATATCTGCTAAAAGTGCAAACATTAGGGTGTTGGGAGGAAAAAGGAATGCAGCAGATTTGGCTTTTCCCTGGTGCAACCTCTCAATCTGTCCTTTGCAGGGTTTCCCTCCTGCTCTCTAGTGGCTTTTCAGATTCTTTTCTCAGTATTTGTTTACCCTCTGCTCAAATGAAAGTGCTTTGGTGAGTGACTTTAGATGGGACAGTGTGTCAGATTGGGTGTCTCCCTTCTAATATTAGCTTTGCTTCCAAGTAATCTGCTGTCACCTCTGCTTTGGGCTATGTGCCCAAGGACATCTAAGCTTTTGTACAAGTGTTACTCTGTGAAAATGCTGTTCTGTTTTCCTAACACTTGGTGCTGTCACAGCTTGGGACACTGGAATAGCTTGGTGTGCTGAGTGCCTGAAATCAACTTTATGCAATAAACTTTTCACTTCTTCATTTCCTACTTAAATGTGTAAAATTTCCTTACATTTCTAATGGACCTTCTCTGAACACCTTTCTTTTGCCCTTTCTGGGCATTTTTGAGCATGGAAAAAGTCCTGGACTCCTTAAGGGATTTGATTTGAATCCACATGTGGTGCGGCTGGAACATGTGATTCAGGGACAGTTTTTGCACTTCAGGTGTGAGTGATCTGCACATCAAAAGCTGAACATATTCCTGTTCCTATTAGTGTTTTCAAATCTCCCAGGGGTAGAACCAAGGCAGGCTGCCCCAGACATCATTTGAGGGGTCATTTCTACATTCATTTTCCAATAAATTTAACCATGCTTACTCTGTCCTTACCAAGCTGGGTCATTTTACAAAGGTCCAATCAGCAGGAAAAATGCAAGAGGGATCTGGGAATCTGCTAATGGTCAGAACGTGTTCTCCTGTACCTGTGCATTAGCTGTGTGATGGATCAGCCTTTGGAAGTCAGGAAGATACTTCCTGTATTTTAAATGCTGCAGCACACCAACTTTAGTGACTTCAAATTCATGTGTTACCCCTCCAGCCTGAACATCCCTTCAGACCATCGAAGGATACTGAAGAGAGGCTAAAGGTCATTCCCAAATTCTGCTTTCCAGATCCCAAAGACTGGTTCCCTTCATCAGATCTTAAAAGGTAAAGACTTGTTTTTGAGTACTCGTGACTGAGACAGGCAGTGCTGAAAGCTTTGGAGTGTGCCAGAGGAGCTGCAGCCAGAGCAGGGGAAAAGGGAAAAGGATCCAGGAAATCACGGTGGTGGGAGGGAAGATGAGGAATGGAGCTGGGCTAGAGTGCTGCTGCTGCCTTTCCTGGGAGGAGGAAGAGTTTGTCCAAGGCCAGCTCCTGGGGCTGGAAGTGCTTCTGCTGCTCCTTGGCTGAGTGGGGAAGCAGCTGGGAAGGAGGAGAGATGGAAAAGCTCAGTGAGAGCAGCTGGGAAGGGAGAGAGATGGAAAAGCTCATGGGGTGCAAGTTTTTACCCTGAAGAGATACCAAAGTCCTTGTAATCATGCCTTGTCCCTTGTGAGCATGACCAGAAGGAGTCTTTGTGCTTTGTCAGTCTCTCCCCTGAGCTGTTAGATGAATTTAACCCTGACTCTGCTTTGGCTCCCCAGTGAAACCTTTTCCTTCGTGCTGACGGGGGAGGACGGCAGCCGCTGGTTCGGGTACTGCAGGAAACTCCTGGTGAGCATCTCTGGGAGGGCTGGGGTACACAGAGCACAGTCTGGGCACTGCCAGGATGGGGCTTTGCCACGTGGGTTACCCATCCTGTGCTGCTGTGGTGGTGCCAAGCCTTGGGATGCAGAGGGAGGGGTGAGGATGGTGCCCAGAAATGGTGAAATGAGCTCTGGGCATGAACCAGCTCCTGGAACCGGGTGTTCCTTGAGAACCTTTGTGCTCATAAGTGTGTAGAGGGGGCTGCAGCAGAAGGGATTCTGCAGATCAGCTGCAGCGTGGGTGCTGGGTTGTTCCTTGCCCCCCAGTTCTCAGCAGCGCTGTTGCTGTTGCCTTTCAGCCAGAAGGGAAAGGGAAGCGCCTGCCCGAGGTGTACTGCATCGTGAGCCGCCTGGGCTGCTTCAACCTCTTCTCCAAGGTGAGCTGGCACAGCCTGTGCTGAGCCCTGACAGCCTGCAGGCTCCCCAGAGGAGCTGGATGCTTCTGCCAGCTTGTGATTGCAGCTCATCCCAGCAGAGTGGTGCTTCCTCTCTGTCTTTGCTTTGAGCAGGGAAATAAAACACTGCTGCTGAGCCTTGTCAGACAATACACAAATCCTTCAGCTGTTACTGCCAGGAATTGCCTCATAACACCCGGTGTTACTGAGGGTGCCTCTTCATCCTCTCCTTCTGGGACTTGGACATGGAAAATCAGTTTGAGATGGGGTTGGACATCTCCTGGTTTTTGGTAGCACCATGAGGAGGGGAGATAAAGAGGTGAAGACTGAGGAAAGCTGCTGCAGATAAAGGGCAGTTACTGCAGAAGAGGACAGGGACAAGCTTTGATGAAAGAAGGTTGTGATTGTTGGAGCAGAGCTTCTACAACAGCGTTTCAGGGAGGTTTCTTGGCAAGGGGGATGCGTGCTGCTCTTCTACTCCTCTAAATCAGGAGAATTTGATTACTTTGTACAAGACATTTCCTGCCAGTAGCAGGAGGCTGGAGAGCTGTGCTCTGAGGAAGCTGTTCCTGTTTGATTGTTCAGATTTGAGATGGATTTCACAGGGGTCCCAAGCGAGGTGGGAGGGGGCTGTGGGTCTGTGCTGGAGCCTTCTCCATGGCAATGCTGTGATGGATTGTCCCCTTGGTCAGCAGCAGCAGTGACCCAAGGCCCTGTGTGTTTCCCTGCAGATCCTGGACGAGGTGGAGAAGAGGAGGGAGATGTCCCCAGCCCTGGTGCACCCCTTCATGCGCAGCGTGATGGAGGCTCCGTTCCCCGCCCCGGGATGCACCATCACCGTCAGGAGCTTCCTGCCAGGAGCAGGAGATGAGGTGACAGCTCAGCCTCAGCTGCCTGCTCTCTCTGGGGTCTCTGGGGCACACAGGCTCTTTGCAAACTGCACAGTGGTGCCTGGAAGTGATTAGTCTGGAAGCTGGAAGGGAGGCTGTCCCAGAACCTGTTTGCTGTGGAAGTGATTCCCTGCTTCTTCATGAGGAGCTACTGGAGCACTCCTCTGTGCTGCCCATGCCAATTTTACAGGATTCTCTGTAGGATCATGGATTCAGAGAATATCCTGAGGAAGGGTCCTACCAGGATCATCCTGTCCAACCCCCGCCCTGCACAGGGCACCCCAAAATCCCACGCTGTGCCCCCCTGAGCAGTGTCCAAACACTCCTGGAGCTCTGGCAGCCTCGGGGCTGTGCCCATTCCCTGGGGAGCCTGGGCAGTGGTCTCTGGGGGAAAAGCCTTTCCCAAAATCCAGCCTAAACTCCCCTGGCCCAGCTCCAGCCCTTCCCTGGGTCCTGTTCCTGGGTCCTGTCCCTCAGGAGGAGCTGCAGCCTGTGGTGAGCTCTGCCCTCAAGCCCCTGTGCTGCAGGCTGAGGGTCCCTCCTGGCTGCTCCCCCAGCTCCCCCTGTGTGTGTGTCCCCTCAGGTGATGGAGCTGTGCCGCCCCTTGGACTCCAGGCTGGAGCACGTTGACTTTGAGTGCCTCCTGCAGTGCCTGAGTGTGTCCCACACCATCCGGGTCTTTGCCTCTCTCCTGCTGGAAAGGAGAGTCATCTTTGTGGCTGACAACTTGAGGTAAGAGCTGAATCTGAGCAGTTCTTTCTGAGGGAAGCTGTCACTGGATATTATTGTTTCTTCTCTGTTTGGATCTGTCCCATGTCCAAGCTTGTCTGGTTTTGCAATTAGTTCTGTTTGAAAACCTTCTGCTCTCTCCACACAGCATGTGCATGCCTAGAATTTGGAGTATGCTGTTTACACAAGAGGAGATAAGGGAATGTTTCCTTTTGGCTTGAGTTGATGGTGGTTTTAGTTCCCCAGAACTGAGTTCAGAAGTGGGTGCATGGGGCCTCTGCTGATGCACAGACTGTACACGAGCATCACCTGCCCTGAGCACTTCCAGCCTGTCCTGGAGGAGTCACTGACCACTGACCACCCTGCTGTGCTTCTCTCCAGCACTCTGTCTAAATGTGGGCACGCTGCAGTGGCAACACTTTACCCCTTCACCTGGCAGCACACCTACATCCCTGTCCTGCCAGCTTCCATGATCGACATCGTGTGCTCTCCCACCCCATTCCTCATTGGCATCCTCTCCTGCTCCCTGCCACAGCTCCAGGACCTGCCCATAGAAGAGGTGAGGATGTGTGACACGCACAGTGTCACTGGGATGAGGTTGACCTCTCTGGGATAATCTCTGGATCCTCTCTGATTCTCAAACTTCT
>VRYO01000254.1:552183-616332 GCA_009812075.1 Sialia sialis
TCTCAACAGATGGTGATAGAGTAGATACTTTTGGTCACATCCTAGATTGCAACCCAAGACAGACTGAACCTTCTTCTGGGGTCTTTTTGGGCTCCTTGGTGAGAAGGAGCAGCAGAGCTCGAGCCTCCAGCAAGGCTCTTGTTGTGTCCTTGCTGTTACCTGGGTGACTGCCACTGGGGCAGGAGCAGCTCTTCCCAGGACAGGGATGATTCTTGGGATGTGCCAGAATTCCCATTTACATCAGTGTGGGCTCTGTCTCAGCTCCCACCAGTGCTGGAGAGAGCTGTTCCCAGAGGCAGGTTCCTGCAGATCCATCCCTGAGCACATTCCATGTTTCTGTCAGTGCTCTGTGTTGGTTCTCAGCTCCTGAAGGGCTCTGGGTGTCTCAGGAGATTCCATGGGAGTGTGGCACAAACATTCTGGGAGCCTCTTTCTTCCCGGAATTACAGGCTGGGAGGAATGGCTCAGGTGAGAAGATGAAACCCATCTCCCTTTGAGCAGGGCTGGCAGTGCCAGGAAGGCTTTTCCTGACTTACAATCCAAATTTCCTGCCAGGAAACCATTCCCGCTTCTCCCTTCAGTCAGTCTTGGGCAGGGTGAAAGAAAAAACAGAACTCCGTTTGGGCTGAGCAGATGGGGGACAGGGAATGTGTGTGATTGGAAATATTTTTGCTGTTCTGCAGAAGTGTGGGACCAAAAGAAGAATCTGATCTGAGCTGCATCATTAATTTGGAATAGGACATAAGGGAAGGGGAAATGTTTTGCAGAGCTGTGTCTCCAGAGTGCTGTGGAAGAGGGGTGATGAGTGTTTGTGCTCAGGTTCTTAAAGGTCTTACACACTGGAGGTGTGTGATGGAAACAAGTGGAAAAATGGGCAGGGTGTACACTAAAGTACAGCTAGAGAAGCTTGAAAACTCACTGCTGTTTGTGAAAAAGTTCATCATCTCCTGTGGCCTTTTAGGTCCGAAGGATGATTCTCCCTGAATTTCTGCATGGAACTGCTGATACCCACAGGTTCACCTGTGGGTGGCTGGTGCAGTTTGTAGGGTGCTGAATTGTTCTTTTTTTCAGGACCTGAAGCACAACCATGTTGCTGCAGTTAGTGCTGAGGGCAGGATTTTGGTGGCTGCTCTGTAAGGCACAAAGGAACTGCTGCAGCCGGTGTTTCAGACCCTCAGTGCAGGGTTTTTCACGTGGTGTGGTCAGAACTTCCTGAGAGAAACTTCCCTTTTCTCAGCTCTTAGCTTCAGTGCTGCTCTTGACCTCTGGGGCAACGATTTACAGCTCAAAAATATCATGAAGCCATCTCTGAGGACATAGGAAATTTTGATGGTAATAAATAGGATTGAGAGAGATCATAAACCAGCCTGACCTTCATAATTTGTGTGAATGTCTCCTCCTAATTCAGCTGTGATTTGGAAAATAAGATTGATCTCCAAGCAGTGGTTTATACGATGTGCTAATGCATTTAGCAGAGTTACAGTGGCAATGTTTGTACCAGGACTAATGGGTTTGATTCGTTTGATGCAGAAAAACAATGCAGTGAGTTCTGCTGGAGTATAAATAGGATGATACTTTTATGTTTACTTTTGTTTTCTTATTTAAGATTTTTTTAGTTGAATCTGACAGTGAAAACTTGTTTTTCTCAGAGGTTATATAAACATTTGAATCTCAGTTTGTCCTACAATACATTCTCACTAAATTTTTGCAATAAACTTTGTTAGTTCACAAATTATCTCGAGTTTTGACAGCTAAGAATTTCTTTTTACTATGTAAATGCTATTTCAGTGTGATTTTTCTCTACTTTTCCCTCCTGCCTCACAAAATTTGCCATATCTGTATCTTTTAATACATTTGCTTTCTAGTACAAATGGTGCTGCAGTAATTTGTTTTTTATTAGATTAAAAGACCAAGATATGAGATGTTTAGTGGCTCATATATTATTGGGAAGCTGCTGTTGGAAATAAAGGATGTTGAGATGTGAAAAAGGAGTGGAATGTGCTAAATGAGGATTGCAAGGCCTTGTTGTGATCTCTTGAGGTGTGGGCACTGGGGGCACTTTGTGTGCAGCTTTTATTTGAATGTGCAGAATTTGGGTGTTGGGCTGTGAGAGCAAGGTGGAATTAGCCCTGGCCAGAATGCAGCCTGTGGGCTCTCACTCAGATCAAAAGGATTTATTTTATTGAAGCTTTCATTGATTTGGCTACTTCAAAACCGACCCAAAAATTGCCTTACAGGAAGGGGTTTTCATGTGTAGAATTTGACTTGCTGTTGTCTAGAGAGGGCAGATCTTGAGCTTATTTTGTTTTGTTGTTTTCCTGAAATAATTTGTGTGTTTGACCCGAGGCAGCACTAAAAATCAAGTTTGGGTTTGGTTTGGATGGAGCAGTTGTAATGGTAAATATCTGAAATTTTTATTCTGTAAGTATATACACATCAGCTGCTGGATGGCTTTGAGCTGGTATTCCCTAAAGAATTTTGTCTCTCAGTTGCAAGAAAACCTCAAAGTTCTGCAAATGGGGAAGGTTTCACTGTGTGTGAAAGCTTTGTATGTGTAGCTGCTTCAGTTTTGATATCCTGCTCTTGAGATGTGTTTGGTTTGGTGAGACAGGGAATTTTTAGTTGGATTATTGTTGCTCTGCAGTCAATCTCCTGTGTTCTGAAGCCATCATTAATTTTAGCACTTGAAAAAATTAATACTACTCCACTACTAATGTAATTAATCTCCCTGAAATGAGTCCTACTGTCCTAATTAAATATCCACAAAGGAGCTGAGCATCATTTAATTACACTTCTCAAAGTTGTTTTAGTGTATAAAAATACCCAGTGGCTTGGAAAGCTTCTTGAAGATTATATTCTCAATAAATTGTATAGGAATTTGATTTAAGATCAAATGACACTTCTGTGAAGTGTGAGCCACTACCTAAATTATAAATAGGTTTTCAAACCTTTATGGGGGTTGTTCGTAGACATCTTGAAATGTCAGTTTTTTTCATGTAGTAACTTCTTTGCAGCTCTGCTGAGGATTTAAAACTAATTTAATGATTACAAAGGATATCAAAGCAGGATGCTGGTGTTTTATTGCTTCATCTGCTTCCCTGACTTCATGGAAATATATTAGAAATCCATTGATGGAAATAGATATTGGAAATCCATGAATGGAAATAGATATTGGAAATCTATTGATGGAAATAGATATTGGAAATCCATTGATGGAAATAGATAGTGGAAATCCATTGATGGAAATAGATAGTGGAAATCCATTGATGGAAATAGATATTTGAAATCTTCCTGGGTTACCTGGGAGGAACTGGGATATGCTACTGCCATGGGTTTTCAGGAACATCACTGAAGTCACCCCAGCTGTCTGGCAACACTCCTCTTAATGCTTGTCCTGAGACAGGCTGGACCACAGACTGTTCTCAAAAATAATTAAAAGAAAAAAAACCAAGTGTCTTGAGTTTCATAATCAAAAATGAACAGGGGAAAATTAAATATTTGCTTGAGGACAACAAATGACTTCTCTAAAAATATAGGATTTTTTTGGGAATAAGTAAGTAGAAAAAACTGAGTATGATGTGGAAATTATCCCAGCTAGGGTGGAGTTTGTGGAGTTTTTTTGGGGTTAATTGCGAGAGTGTGTTTTGGGTGAAACCTGTTCTACACCTGTCATGGCTGGTTTTTAATGGCAATGTCAACATGGAATCCTTTACCCAGGTGAAAGGAGGAGTGTGCTCTGTGTTTTGTGCTTGTGGGCACGCTGATTTTGAGTTTGAAAAGCCTGTGGGGTGTTGTGTTTTGCAGTGGGGGTGATCCGGTGCCCCATCTGCCGCCAGGAGTGCCGCCAGATCGACCTGGTGGACAATTACTTTGTGAAGGACACGTCCGAGGCGCCCAGCAGCTCCGACGAGAAGTCAGAGCAGGTAGGGACCGTCCTGCCAGCCCAGCCTCTGAGCTCTGGGGCTGGCAGTGCTCCCCAGAACAATTCTGGTTTCTTTTCCTCATCATTTCTGCTCTGTGATCCTGTCAGTGCTCCCCAAAACAATTCTGGTTCCTTTTTCCCACCCCTGCTCTGATTTCTGGGGCTGTCAGTGCTCCCCAGAACAATTCTGGTTTCTTTTCCTCACCCCTTTCTGCTCTCTGGTCCTGTCAGTGCTCCCCAGAACAATTCTGGTGCCTTTTCCTCACCCATTTCTGCTCTCTGGTCCTGTCAGTGCTCCCCAGAATAATTCTGGTGCCCTTTCCTCACCCCTGCTTTGATTTCTGGGGTTGTCATTGCTCCCCAGGCTAATTCTGGTGCTTTTTCCCCACCCCTCCTCTGCTCTCTGGGACTGCCAGTGCTTCCCAGGATAATTCTGGGGCCTTTTATCCAACCCTTTGTGCCCTCTGATCCTGTCAGTGCTCCCCAGGACGATGCTGGAGCTTTTTCCCACCCCTGCTCTGCTCTCTGGGGCTGTCAGTGCTCCCCAGAACAATTCTGGTGCCTTTTTTCCCCACCCCTTTCTGCTCTCTGGTCCTGTCAGTGCTTCCCAGGACAATTCTGCTTCCTTTTCCCCAACCCTTTGTTCTCTCTGATCCTGTCAGTGCTCCCCAGAACAATTTTGCTTCCTTTTCCCTACCCCTGCTCTGATTTCTGGGACTGTCAGTACTCCCCAGAACAATTTTGGCTCCTTTTCCCCACCCCTCCTCTGCTCTCTGATCCTGTCAGTGCTCTCCAGGGTGATTCTGGTTCCTTGTCACCTGCAGGTGTGCACCAGCTGTGAGGACAATGCCAGTGCTGTGGGGTTCTGCGTGGAGTGTGGGGAGTGGCTGTGCAAGACCTGCATAGAAGCTCACCAGCGAGTCAAGTTCACTAAAGACCACATGATCAGGAAAAAAGAGGATGTGTCATCAGGTGAGCGTTGGGTTTCACTCTGTCCTGCCTGTCCCAAGAGCCTCTTCTCTTTAAATGTTAAAAGGTGATGAAGGTAACAACCAACTCTGTGTGTTTTCCCCCCAGGATTTGGGAAAAGCACAGTAAAAAGTTACCAGTGCAAAATTAGTAGCTGTAAAAAGAGAGGAAAAACTAAATTTGTAGCAGTGATACTTTGTGCAGTTTGATGTCCAGTGCCTTTGGAAAGAATTTATTTCCATTGTTTATAATTTTTCTGTTCAGTAGAACAAGTAACTAAATGGAGGGGGTGGAATCTGGAGAGCAGTGACAGATTGATAATTTATCCATTGTCCAAGGAAATTAAATTACACAATTTGCTGTATTTTGTTATAAGAAGGAATTACAGTTCTCCCTGTAGAAATATATATATGTTTATAGTTATCTTCAATATATGGTCTTACTTTGTATTGATATTGCTGAATAAATGTAGAATTTGAATCTATTTTGGGTTTAATCTCTCAGTGAGCAATATTTAATATATGAAGTGTGTGTAGGGTTTGTTTAGGTGTGCAGCCTTATCAGAAGTAAATTCTTAAGCTCTTGTTTGATCACATATCATTTGTAGCTATTGAGGTAATGTGGAAAATCATCTCAGAATAGGTGCAGGCTATCTGGATTTTATCATTTATAAATGTTGAGGTAATGTGGAAAATGTTCTCCAAGCAGGTCCAGGGTATCTGGATTTTAGCTTAGAAAATTCCATTTGTAAATGGGTTAAAAGTTCTGATTTAAAGACTTGTAGGTTCCCCACAATCTTGGATGAAGAATGATAGTATTGAGGAAGAGAGGTCTCAACACTTTGCTCTCTTCATTTCAATTCATTTAAAATGAATTAAGATCTTCATAATTGTTTTGTTGTATCCTTTCAAAAGAACAAACACTAATTTGCTTTCTGAAAAAATTTTAATAGCTAAAAAGTTTGCTGCTGAGCTTATTTCTTTTAGACAAGGATCTTATTTCATTTGCTCTGTCAGATAAACCTAATTTTGGAGAAGCTTCTCTTTATGTCTTAATTAACATTTTTAATAAGAAATATTATCCATATAAGATTAAATATATTAAGCCTCATAGATGAGAAACCCTTCAATTCAATCAAATTATAGGGACCAAGAAAGAATTACTGAGGTTTTTTACAAGAAATGTTAAATTGACTCTCAATGTGATATCACAGCTCAGCTTTCCCTTTGATACCTGCTGGGAATGGGCTGAAAAGTGACTGTTCCAATAAAATAAACTTCCTATCAGAAATTTTATTTATTGTGATTGTGGGGAAGGGCTGGACATTGTTTTGTTGTTTGTTTTTTTTTCCTTCTTAGAGAGGTGCCCTGCAGACTTTAAATTTCTCTCAGTGAGTGGCAGCTGTGGATTCACCAGCTCTTTAAATAACTTGCATGATTATAACCAGCTTCAGAAACAGAGTGAGGGAAATGTTCATGTTTTAAACCCTACCTGCTGTACCTTCCAAAGGCTGCTTTCCTCTTTGCTAATCTTAAAACACCTCCAGAACACTGTGCAGCACTTTTTTAGTAAAGCTAGAACTAGTTTTTGCCATTATTTGTTATTTGGGGGTTTAAGTAACTCTTAACACAGGCAATATTTGCTTTGCAGCTCCCACCTTAGTTCTGTTTGACTTAATGAGGTGTGTAAGTGTTTGAAGGGATAACCTGGGAAACCCATGGGGTAGAAAAGTAAAAAGGTTTGAGAGGTTTGACCCATCCTTCAGTGTGTCACAGGTGAGATTGTATGGAATGAAATCTTTATGAACACATGGTGTTTGTGTGCAGCCTTACAGGGCCTTTTGGGTAAAAAAAGAGGAATTCCTCCTTCTCCTTGAATGAATAAAGTGAAAACAGCTCTTAACCTCTGGCACTGTAAATCACACAGTCATGAAGGTTGGGAAACACCTCTGAGATCATCAAGTGCAACCCCTGACCTGATGCACTCAGAGTAACTTCAGTGTGAGAACAGATCTGGAGCTGCCTTTGCAAGTTCTTGGTTGTTACTGGAAGTTAGCTGTTTTGCTCTTCAGATTGTCTAAATTTTATTTTTAAATGCACAAATGGTTTATTTTTAAAAACAGAGGCCGTGGGAGCATCTGGTCAACGTCCTGTTTTCTGCCCTGTCCACAAACAAGAGCAGTTAAAACTTTTCTGTGAAACCTGTGACAGGCTGACATGCAGGGACTGTCAGTTACTGGAACACAAAGAACACAGGTACAAATATTCCCATCTCTTAACTCCTGTGCTGTCTCAGAGGATGAAGTGGCATTGATGTGAACTGGGTTGTGTTGGAAATTCTGCTGCATTTGCTCCTTGTTGGACTGAAACCATCCCTGGAAAAGGAGAACCTGTGTGGAGTGATGGAAGCTTGGTCAGTTGGTTGAGCTTTGTCCAAAGTCTCTTAAGATCAGATTCAAACCAATTTAATTTGGTGAATGTGCCTGGCAGCTCCCAGTGCTGTCACTGTGTTCAGGATTTGAGTGGAAATTTCTGCAGCCCTGAACACCTGGTGCTGTAAAAGAAGCAAAAGTGATAGAGTGAGTCATGGGTGAGGTTATTTTCTGAAAGGGCATGTTTGATTGTGCAACAGCTTTTAGGGGAATTTTGGAAAGGAAAGTCTAAATTTTGCCTCATACATTAGTATATTCTTCTAGTGCTGAGGGGAAAAATGGTTTGGGTTACTTGGTTAAAAGTTGCCTCATTTCAGGTAAAAAAGAAATCCTGGTTTGCCTCTGCTAGAAAAAGAGTTGGAGCCCCTTAAAACACATTCCAGCTTCCTGCTCTTTAGTAGCTCTGTAGTTGTTTAAATGTCTGAACAAATATTTTTCATTATTAAAATTGAGAATATGGGGATAGTATATATTTATCAACCACTGCACCACTGCTTTTCCTTAACTCTTCTCTGTAAAGGTGTAATATTAAATTTAATGTTGTTTATCTCAGAATAGGGATTATTCTCAGACTGCTACAGCAGCCTGTGGAGAGCTTTTACCTTTGAAATTATTATTATGAAAATATTAACACCCTCAAATATTCTGCTCTGTTCTTTCATAGGCTTGATCATAAATATTCTGGGTGACTCCCTTGTCACAAAGGGTGCTCTCCTGGCATATATTCACTAACTTGGTCTATTTGTATTCTTTGCATCTGTTTTGTGCATGCTGCTAATGGATTAACAGATGGATCTTGTCCTGCTTACCTGTGCTCTTCCAGAAGAATTCATTGTTATTAACGTGCTTTTTTTGCAGAATATTCTTTCCATATGGTTCTGTGTGCAGGTGGGAATTACAGATGATTAAGGCACTGAAGTACAGCTGAGAATCATGCCGAGTGGAAAAAGAATTGATTTGAATCCCCTGGTTTTTTCTTACCTAAAATCTTAATAGTTTACACCAAAGGAGGGTGGATAATTATTTCAGCAGTTCCATGGTCCAGTGTTCAGAGTTTCACAGAATTGCAGAATGATTTGGGGTTGGAAGGGATCTTAAAGATCATCCAGTTCCACCCCTGTCATGGGCAGGGATTTTGGGGATTCTTTAGAAAGCTGACAGTTCTTTTAGCAGCCTGATGCTGTGTAATTCCTCTAATTTGGGTAGTTCCTAATCCACACACTTGGGAAGCTGGAAGTACAGTACTGCAAAAAGAAAAGTATTTTGGCTGTACCAAGAGCTACAACAAAATTTTAGCAGTACAAGCTGAATGTTGATTTTTCCTTTCTCCTTCAAGTGGAAATAGAATTTTGAACTCATTGAAAATAATTTCAGAAAATCAGCAGCTCCCAAACATTTCAAATTTTGCTGTCTTTGGGCTTTAGGAATGCTGCATTTTTTTGTATTCTAGCATCTAAAATCTCATACTGCTGTCTGTCTGCAAGAGCTTTGGACCATTCTTAAAAAAAGCAAAATTCCAGCACTGAGACTGAAGAATCTGAACTCTTGCAGTTTAGACCTGTCTGTTGCTGGTACAAACTGGAGCAGAGTTGCTTTTGTTGTGAATGGTGTTCTTTATCTGAGTCCCTGTTATCATGGTTGTGAGTCATTTCAATAAAAAACTCTTGCTGTGAGTTTGATGACAATCCAGACAGTCTTTTCTTGTGGGATTGTAATGTTCTAGATGGTGACAGAAGACAGCACCACTTTCTTTTTCATTTTCTCTGGGAGATGGTGTAAGTTGTTTCTAATGCACCTTATAAAATGCTTCATTAATTGCAGGAATTTTCTGCCAATATGAATATTGGGAAAACATTGCCAAGGTGTTCTGGCACCTTAAGTTTTCCCTGTTGTTAACAAATTACATTTCAGAAGCATGAAGTTTATTTATTGCAAAGAAGAACACTTAAGCAAGTGGCTGTTGGGAATAATGGATTTTGAGCAGTTGATCAGAAAAAATAGAAATTCATGGAGCTGCTTTAATTCCCCTTTACCATTTTCAACAGAGGTATTTTGCTTCTGTGGCATTCTTAATTCCAGTATTTTAGGAAAAGGTACCTAATCCTGTTATTTTCCCTCAGTTGTTGGTACTTGCCCTCTTTTCAGATGAAGTATTGGGAAGTACCTTTGATAGCAGCTGTTGAGTCAAAGAGCTTGGAAGGGAATGTTCTTCACTTGGAAGTAGCAGAGGTGGAAAAAACGGAAAGTTTTTTAACAGGGAAATTTTCTTCAGATTAAATTAATGCAGTCAAGTACGAGCAGTATCAGCTGAAGAACTGGGGAATCTGGGATAGTTTAGGGGTTTTTTTGTATCCTTTAACGTGTGTTTAAGCTGTTGGTGCATTTTCCTCATCAAACTCTGAGGTTCCTGTTCCATAGCCTGCTCTCCTGGGAAACAAGGCAGTGCATCCCTGTGGTTGGAATTGGTAATTTCCCACAGAGGTTCAGTCTCCTGGCCATTAGCAAAAGACTCTATCAGCCCTTAAACATTTTGCACACTGGTCAGGGTATGCAGAGTCCGGTTTTTCTCAATGTTTTGTCATATTTTTTTTTTAAATTTCATGGTTTTGCACTGAACTGGGCACTCTGAGTTGCAGCCCACTGGCCCTTGGTAAGCAGTGTCTTCTCTTGCCTGTTGAAAAGGTACCAGTTCCTGGAAGAAGCTTTTCAGAACCAGAAGGGTGCAATTGAGAACCTGTTGGCCAAACTTCTTGAGAAGAAGAATTATGTAAATTTTGCAGCTGCCCAAGTTCAAAATAGGTGAGTTCCCCAAAATTATTAGCTATTAGATTGCCTTTTTAATGAATCACAGTAAGATGAATGGTGGGACTAGAATAACATACTGCAGTTAATTCCAGATCTTAATTACTTTTCATAATGTTAATTTGTCCCTACAAGACTCTGCATCTCTGGGAAGTTCTTACAGGAAATAAAGTTTGTCTTTTGAGACAGCTTTGAATAGAACCAAAGGTGTGACATATTTATTACACTTTGGGGATGGGGGGAAAAAAAAGAATAAAAAAAAAAACCCATCCTATGATTTCTTCTAAGTTAGGATTGAAATACTAAAATATTTTTATATTTCATATGAAGGTCTCTGATAACGGTGCAACAAAAACTTGGTGTGAATTTGAATAGGAAATTGTGGTTGGCTGTGGGGTTTTGATTGGTGTTTTTTTTTTAGGTCTTTATTTAAGATTTCCAGGGTTACCTGGAATTCAACGTCACGTTAAATGCTGAATATGGAGGCAGGGCAGCACGTGGTCCCTGCTGGCTTTGCATCCACTTGGGTGACGTGGCTGTGCTGCAGCTCAGGGAATTCCACCCTGATTCTCTGTGGTTTTGTGAACCTTCTGCAGCTTTTAGGTCATTTGCAAAATGACACGTCAGCTGGGGGTGGAAAGTACCAGGGCAGGAGGAGGATGTGCACCCAACATAGAAAGAGAAGTTCTGATGCAAATTTTTAACTCCTTGTGGTGCCATCTACCTTAAGAGTAACAAAAAAAAAAAAAAAAAAAAATAAAGCAGTCTAAGGGAGGAAGAACAGCATGACAGAGGCAAATGTGTGCAGAGGGAAACAATGAAAATTGGTATTTTTATGTGCTGATTTTCCATAGAAGTCTTTGAAAAGTCCCAAGACACAGCACCATTGTGAAGTGTAGAATTTTTACACATTTGAAGAGACAGAAGTGCAGTCACAATGGCAATAATTAAACTGAGAGCTCAGGAAATGTCACAAAACATTCTCTGATTGGAATTCCAGGCCAGCAATGGGTGATGCACATATGAGTAACACATTGTAATAGTGGGGGTTTTTTACCCAAGATTTTCTGGTTTCAGTGAATTTAATTAATTTCTGCAGTGTGGGATTGAGTTGTGTCAAGATTTCAGTTTTCTGCTGAGCCAAATGGCTGATGCAGGTGAGACAATTCATTCCACTGCTTTGCTGGTGTGTAGGACATAAAATCCATCATCCTAAAAACTTCAGGAAATGGGAAAAATAAAAGTATTACAATTGTCAGTGTTGGCAGATGGTGGAATACAAGAGTGTTGTAGGAACAGCTCTGCTGGAATAATTGTTGGGTGCCAAAGCCAAGGGTGGATGCCATGGACTTAATGAGGGGTTGGTTGGGTGTTTCTGGGAGTAAGAGACCAGGTTGTGCTGTCATGAAGAGCCACGTTGTGTCCCAGGTGCCCTGGAGGGCTCTGACCCCAGCACTGTTCATCATCCAGCTGGGAGTGTGCTCCTGTGGCTGAGTGACATCACATCCTTGGGCTGGCAGAAAAAAGTCTTTAAAAAAGAACAAGTTAAATCTTCACATTGGCTCATGGCAGAGAATTCTGCTGCAGTGTGAGCTTGCTAGATTAAGGCAGTGTAGGATCAAATAAATGCAGAATTTCCGTGAGTTTAAGAAATGCTGGATTTCACATTCTGTGGACAGAGCTCAAGATGGTTTGATTGAGTGTGAAGAAGCTGCAAATGCACTAAAACTGAAGAGGGCATAAAAATCTGACAGCCTAGTATTAAAGTAGCCTTTAGTAGTAAAGCACAAGAGAATAATCTTGACTAATATCAGGCTCATCATTAGTGAAATGTTTATGTCGTTATTGTGTATTAATTACAGGTTTGTAAGAAGTTTTTTGGTACAAGAGAGGAATTAATTTGAAGCTCAGGGTTGATTCCCTTTCTGGTTAATATAAGTTATCTTAAAAGTTTAAAGCATCAGATATAAATTTTTCATAGTGAGTGACATAAATATATAAATACATACAGACGTGATTGTGGCTGGTTATTTCTCTGTATTTCTCTATATAAAGTGTGTTAACTACAAGAACTTTCATGATATTTGAGGTAAAACAAGTTGACAATTTTTTTTTTGCAGGGAAGTGTAAAGTGACTGATAATCCATTGCTTTTTCGTTTTGTTTTTTAGGATAAAAGAAGTAAATGAAACCAACAAACGAGTAGAACAGGAAATCAAAGTGGCTATATTCACCCTCATCAATGAAATCAATAAAAAGGGAAAATCTCTCCTACAGCACCTTGAGGTACACTTGAAATAAAAAGCAATGGTGGTGTTGAGTTTCCAGTTCTCTGTTGAGGACTCACATTTGAAAATGGGTTGTTTGAGGTGTTGTAGTTCTGCAACTCCTCTGAGTGATGTGCTGGACTTAAATCTCTTGTTTCTCCTCTTTAGAGCCTGTGGCTCCTTCAGTTTTGTGTCTGTGCCTTGTGTTCAAAATTGGGCTCATTGTAAAGGAGTATCTGAAAATCTCCTTTTCATGTTCTGTTTGCCATATTTCTGTATTATAACAATTCTAATTTAATTTATAATTTAATAATTTAATTACAATTTAATAATGTATACTTTCATATTTTCTTCAGATAGATTTTTAAGGTTTACATAAGAACAGGCAGAGCATTCTCACGTATTTGTACATGAAGGGGTAATGCTGGTATTTAAGGTTGTATAATACAGCATAATAGAGGAGGCCATGAGGTCCAGCATCCTTTCCAGATAGCACATTCTGAATAATTGCATTCTGAATTTGATTAAAGTCCACAGAAATTTAACTTATTATTATCTGTTTTATGTGCAGAGAGGAAATCCCTTGTAAGAGTTAGTTCAGTGTTTGTGGCCAGCCTGCCATGACATGAAAAATTAGATCAAATGAATCACAATTGATTTTTCCGGGTTAAGGAACAATTATTTGGCAAGGAAATTGAATCTTCCTGGAAGAAAGGATCATGAGTAAAAGAAATAATTTTAAATTACATGATTTTTGGCTTTTCTTGTTTACCTGGCATTTGTTAAAATTTTCTTGGGACGTGATCCAAAACCTGACAGCAGTTTGCATTTTCCTCCTACATCTGAAAGCCCAGTAGTAGTAAAGTTCCTGTTTCTTTGCAGAATGTCACAAAGGAGAGACAGATGAAGTTGATCCAGCAGCAGAATGACATCACTGGCCTGTCGCGACAAGTGAAGCACGTGATGAACTTCACTAACTGGGCGATCGCGAGCGGCAGCAGCACTGCCCTGCTCTACAGCAAGCGCCTGGTGAGGGCACCCTGGGCTGGTGTCTTAGTTTGGAGGTGTCTGCTAAGAAAGGCAGGAGCCTCTCTTTGAAATGGAGAATGGAAACTCCCTTCCTCTAAATTATTAGAATTTTGAAATTAAGGGGCTCTCAGGCAAAGATATGAGAATTAGGAATAACAGTTCTTTACTAGGGAAATTAAAATAGAAATACAGTACTGCAAAGAACAAACCCCAAACCCTGGCAGAGTCAGAATCCAAGCTGACAGCCGTCAGTCAGTCAGGGTGGTGGCAGCAGTGCCATTCAATGGTGGCTGCATCCTCCTGCAGTGACAGATGTGCTTCAGTTGGAGCAGTGCTCCTGGGCAAGGTGCAGTTTCCCTCTGAAGGTCCAGTGATGATGTGGAGAAGTCTGGTTTTCCTCTGGAATCCAGTGGAAAAAGGGCACTTTGGTGTCCCAAAATCTCAGTTTTTATCTTGGTAAGAAAGGCTTGGCTCTTTCCTCTGGCTGGAGCATCTCCCAATGGGATGCAGTAATTTTATCAGTGCCACAGTGGGACTCAATGGCCATGAGCAGGAGAGATCTCCTGGAGGGAGGATGGGTTGTGAAAAGCTAAAGAACACTGCCCCACCTGGTTTCAATGGATGTTCCATTAACAGGAGATATCCCACAGAGATCAGGATCACTGCCCCACCTGGTTTTCACAGCTGGTGATAGAATAGATACTTTTGGTCACATCCTGTATTACAACCCAAGACAACTGGGAGTCAGGGAGTGTGCTCAGCTGGAAGGGACTCACCCACAGGGACCATCCAGTACAGCTCCTGCCCTGCACAGACACCCCAAATTCCACCCTGTGCACCCCTGAGCAGTGTCCAAACTCCCCTGGATCTTTGTGCCCATTCCCTGGGGAGCCTGGGCAGTGCCCAGCACCCTCTGGGGGAAGACCCTTTCCCAAAGTCTAACCTAAACTCTCCTTGCACAGGGAGCAGTGATAAGATCTGCTCCTCCCCTTCACCCCATAAGGAAGCTGTGACTGCAGTGACTCCCTTCAGTCTCCTCCAGGCTGAGCATGACCAAGGAGCTTCACATGTGAAATCTCCTGGGCTTCTCATTGAGCCAGGCATGCAGGGCAGCTCTGGGAACTCTGCACTGCTCAGACCTGTCCAGGAAGGAGATGCTCCTCAGCCACTTTCTGTCTCTCCCAGTTTTGGTTTGAGATCCTTTCCATGAGCAGAGCAGGTACCCAGGACAGTCACTGCTGCAGCCCTTCCCTGGGTCCTGTCACTGTCCCAGAGAGCAGCACTGTCCCTGCTGCTCCTCAGGAAGAAGCCTTGGTGAGATCTGACCTCAGGCCCTTCTTCTCCAGCAGAACAGAGTGCCCTGAGCCACTCCTCGTGTGGCTGCACAGTTCTGTCCCAATCCCTGTGTCCAGAGAGGGAAGAAGTTGCAATGTACCCAGAGCAAGGTCAGACACAAAGTCAAGTGTTTGTAGCCAAAAGAGTAATTCACTTTTATTGGCAGGAATACTCCTGGTTGTGCACGTGCAGGTTGTTCACCTGCAGGCCCAGGGGTGTTCTCAGCACTGTCACTACAGACCATCATCCTGACACCAACTTCCCCAGTCTGGGAATGTGTCCTGAGCCACAAACACAGGGGGGCAGAGGAATCAAATACATCCAGAGTGAGATTAAGACACAGATGAGGTCAAATGTTTTTAATCCACCCAGTTCTGCCTGGGGGTCCATCATGGCCCTTCATGGCTTCAATTTCAGGTCTTACAACAGAGCCAAGCAGTTGTGCAACAATTCACTCTTTGCCATAAGGGTTTAGGGAGTGTTAGTGTAGAAGGAATGGGGTGAGCTCTGTGAAGGCACCCCAGTGTTTCAGTGCAATGATGTTGTGGTGTAGCAGTGCTGCTCTGCAATCAGCAGGATAAAGAAGTTGTACAGTGCAGGATTTTCCTGATGAATTGAGAATTTTCCAGCCTGTGAACCAAACTTGCTGCCAGCCCTTGTTGGTGTTCCGTGGCCTAAACTCTGGGCAGACCTACACTTGTCCTTTCTCCTGTTGATTCCTTTGTCAGCAGCAGTCTCTGTTTTGTCCCAGATCACCTTCCAGCTGCGGCACATCCTGAAGGCTCGGTGTGATCCTGTCCCAGCTGCCAACGGCGCCATCCGCTTCCATTGTGACCCCACCTTCTGGGCCAAGAATGTTGTCAATTTGGGTGAGAAAATGTGTTTGTT
Source organism: Sialia sialis (assembly GCA_009812075.1). Taxonomy (NCBI): domain Eukaryota; kingdom Metazoa; phylum Chordata; class Aves; order Passeriformes; family Turdidae; genus Sialia; species Sialia sialis. The sequence continues at coordinate 567,826 of VRYO01000254.1, forward strand.
TATTGTGTGATACTGGAAAAACTCTGTTGGGCTGGGGGTGTTCATCCAGCAGGACTGAGTGCAGTGCAATTCATCACTTAATGCAGGAGGCAAAAACTCTCCTGGAATAACCCACTCAGTCCTGATTATCCTCTTATCTGCTCTGTTCTTTCTATTAGCAAAGCTTTCTCTAAATAGGTGTTGTTTTCCAGGGGGAATGATTCTAGGAATGGCCCTAATCACAGAGTGGTTTGGGTTGAAAGGGACCTTAAAAGTCATTTCATCCCACCTCCTGCCATGGGCAAGGGACACCTTCCACCATCCCAGGCTGTCCCAAGCCCTGTCCAGCCTGGCCCTGGACACTTCCAAGGCCACAGCTTCCCTGGGTTGGACACTGCACCTGTGCCATTTCCAGTATATTAAATATAATCACTTGGAGTTTGCAAAGTACAGGTTTGGAATGAGAGAGGAGGACAGAGCACAGTGAGGCAGAGGTACCTGTTATCACCTGCTTGTGAACTTCTGTGTTGGATAAAAATCTCATAGAAAATCTGATAAAAATGCCAGCAATTTTGTGGGTACTCACGTCTTGCTCTGAGTCCACCATCCAGGTTGGGTGTTCCTATCTTCAGTCAAGGATGTTTGTTCTCTGGGGCAGGCAGAAAGGAAACTGTCAGCTTTAGTAAAAAGGGACCAGCAGATTCCACTGAGTACACATTCACAGACAAAAATCAACATTTTGCCTTTTCCATATCAAAATAGGACAGGAGTTATCTGGAGAGGCACCATGGTCCTGGACATTGGAGCAAGACAGGACTGCTTGTAGCAGTGTTTGTGTTGTGTTTGTAGAACCTTTTCAGAGTCACTCAGGGACACTCAAATATCTCTTCCCAGGCTTTGATTCTTTAGACATAGAAACTTTATGCTCAACATGTTTGTTTTCTGTTTTATTTTTCATCTTGTCCATTTTTTATGACCACAAAGAAGTTGTTCCTGTCTGTTGTGGCTTCTAGGCTGTGCAGTTCCAGTTCTTTCACTCTTCCCTCACAGATCATGTTTTAATTTTGCTGTTCTTGTACTCCAAGTTCTCTTTTTGCTTTTGTTGTGTATGTTTATTGAGGACATAATGAGAGAATTTCAAGCTTAATTTGCTCTGATAAAACCGCATTAAAAAGTCTGACTATTCCACACATGCCAGCCTTTGGAGGATGATGAGATCTAACTGTTGATTATTTCTTTCGGGGTTTTTTTTTTTTAGGTAACCTGGTCATTGAAAACAAACCAACCCCTAGTTACACTCCCAATGTAGTGGTTGGGCAAAGTCCTCCAGGAACAAACCACATCAGCAAAGCTCCAGGACAAATCAACCTGGCCCAGCTTCGACTGCAGCACATGCAGCAGCAAGTGTATGCCCAAAAGCACCAGCAGCTGCAGCAGATGAGGATGGCCCAGCCATCTGCATCCGTGCCCAGGCAGAGCAGCCCCCAAGTCATGCAGCAGCAGGTGAGTCCCTTAGGTGTTCTTACTTCACCTTCTTTCACCATAACACTGAGATTTAAAATTGCCCTGTCAAATCTAAACTTACAAAGCAATTGATAAGCTAAAATCTTTTGAGATTTGAGATGCTTTAATGTGACAGCTTTGCTTGATGTTATGTTGCTACTACTGTGGAAAGAGATGGGCTTCTTTTCTCCATGTTAAAAGCAAATTTTAAAAAACCCAAACCCTTGCAGCCTCCCAGGTTGATCAGCATGCAGACCATGCAGAGGGGTAACATGAACTGTGGGGCTTTCCAAGCACATCAGATGAGAATGGCTCAGAATGCTGCTCGTATTCCAGGAATCCCACGCCACAATGGACCTCAATACTCCATGATGCAACCTCACCTTCAAAGACAAGTATATCCTGTGTACACGCTTCATTGTGCCATTGTGCCAGACTTTCATTCCAGTAGATGGTACCAGCTGTAAATGTGTTTCTCTGTCCCCCTGTAGCTCACAGCTACACACATTTATATGCTTCTATTCCATGTTGCATTACTGTGCTGTGACAGATTTGCTGCACGTAAGAAAATTCAAAAATTAGGGGTGGAAATGAAATCTAATGTTTGTCTTGCAGTTTAGTTCTGGGAAGCAAAATGTTTCCTTTTGTACTTTTCAGTGGCATTCATCTGAAAAGAAAATGCAGAGGCTTATTAGGGAATAGTGAGGAGTAGTGAAGTTCAAAGTGATGTAGTTAAGGGGTTTTGATTCAATCAGCTGCTGAAGTGTTTTTAAAGTCACACCTGAAGCATTGACGCAGAGCTCTGCATGCCATTAAGAACAAAAATCCTTGACAATGCATGTTAATGCGACTGAAGTACCAAAAGTGACTTTTTATTACTTGAAACAGTTACTTTTTATCTTAAAAAGAAAATTAGACATGTAAACTCTAAAGCTATCTTTGGAGGATGTAATTGCTTTTAGAAAAGTGGAATAATTTGGTGGCAGAAGTGTTTAAAATGAAGTCACATAAAGTATCTTTTCCTTTCCAAGTGGAGAAGAGTAAGAGTTGCTCTGCCCTCAGTGCAGGTGCTGTGCTAGCAGGGAGTGTGAGTTGTGCCCTGGTTGGGTTGAGGTCTGTCCCTGGGGCAGCGTGGCACTGGCAGCTGCAGTGTCCCCATGTCCCAGCCCTGTGTCTGTGTCTCCCCAGCACTCCAACCCTGGCCATGCAGGGCCCTTCCCAGTGGTGTCTGTGCACAACACCACCATCAACCCCACCAGCCCCACCACGGCCAGCATGGCCAGCGCCAACCGCGGCCCCACCAGCCCGTCCGTGTCGGCCATCGAGCTCATCCCGTCCGTCACCAACCCGGAGAACCTGCCCTCCCTGCCTGACATCCCTCCCATCCAGGTCAGTGCTGCTCCTCCTGCTCTGCTTTCACACTTAGCGCCATGGAATGGTGCTGATTATCATTTAATTATCATTGAAAATTGTGGAAATCAGCCTTTCTCTGAGGCGTGTGTGTGCTGGTTTGAAAGCAAAACCAGTAAGAGCCTCCAAGTCAGAAATACAATTTAATAGGGAAAAAATAAAATATGTGTAGTAGTACAAAAGAAAAGCAGTGTCAGAGTCAGAATACAACTTGAAACCCTGCTAATTAGGGTAGTGGTAGCAGTCCAGATGAAGTGATCCTGTAGAAAGGTCTGGTAGCTCTTGTCCCCTGGAATCCAGTGGGTGAGGGCTGCCTTGATGTTCCAAATCTCAGATTTTATCTGGTTAGGAAATGTTTGTGTCCTCCCACTGGGTGGAGCATCTCCCAATGGGATGCAGTAATTTTATCAGTCCCACATTGGCACTCAGTGGCCATTAACGGGAGATATCTCCTGGAGGAAGGGTGGGTTGTGAAAAGATAAAGAACACTGCCCCACCTGGTTTCAATGGACGGCCCATTAGCAGAGGATATCCCCACAGAGATCAGGATCACTGCCCCACCTGGTTTAACAGCTGGGGATAGAATCCATACTTTTGGGCACATCTTTACATTGTAACCTAGCACAGCATCCAACTGTTTTATCCAATTAGGGCTGACCTGCTCCACCTGGTAACCTTTAGATTAATCAGTATTTCATGTGTCCTGTAGTAAAATTAATACTTTAATTAATCCCAACTAGTGTGTTCACTTCCTTTCTTCCACAAGACTATCTTGTGGGAAGGTATCAGTAGAATAATTAATAATGATGTACTTTGAGTACCCTGAATGATGATTTATTCAGGGTTAAAGCTGCCTGGAGTTTCTCTTTGATGTTCCTAGAAGGAACAGGAAGCACAGAAGGGATGTGTCCCGTTGTCCCACAGAGAGGAGACACCAGCTGAGGTAGATTTTAAAGTTGAGCTCATTTGGAGAGGTGAAAAGCACAATGTAATGTACACATGGAGGCAAAGAAAGTAAAAGTAGTGTGTTTTCTGCAGGAGTGTTTGGGAGGGGAGGAGGGTGATGGCATTGAAATGCCCATGTATAAAACCCAGGAGATCTGATCACAATACAGGAAACAAAAATAAATTTCATCCATGATAGTCTGCTGGAATAACAGCTGCAACTTAGCAACTCTTAAATGATCAGGGCTGGTGTATTCAGTGTTCTCAGGAGGCTGCAGGTCATTTCCTAATGTGAGAATGGAGGAAGGAGGAATCCCATCTCAGTGTGGGCAATCTGCAGTGCTGAGGCTTTAGAACAAAACTCCAGCGTGAGTGGTTGTGGCTGTTCCAGCTGAGTGTGTGAAGCTCATCAGACACCAAAGTAGAAATTAGCATGCAACTTCACGTGCACTGAAAATGCAGAATTCTGCTGAGATACTCTTCTTATACCTGTTCATGTAGTAGCAGTTAGGATTTTTAGCTGGATTTCCTGCATAGGAAGTGTTAGTCCTTCAAGCTGCTGGCACAGTCATTAAAACCCACTTGGAATGCAGAGTGTTTCAAACACATTATTGCATTTAACACATTTAAGCAGTTACTTCAACAGGGTCCCTGTTTCCTTTAGTTTAACAGGTGCTAAAATCTATTTGAAAAGTGAGTGGGAGATTTCCCATCATGTTAAGGAAAGACAAGAACCATATTTTCCTTTAATATCTTAATTATGAAATAACTTTTGCAGCCTCAGTAATCTCGTAATTCATTATTAACACAACACCATGTGTGTGACCAACACACTGAGCAGCTGGGAACCACAAAGTTTGCAGTGACCTTGTGTAAGTGCAGCCCAGTATCAGATTTAGGAGCTTTTGAAAAATGCCTGCTTGAAGTTTCTGATTTGAAAGCCTGATCTCTGCATGAAACTGATAAAAATATTTGGTGATGTCCTGAATCCTTGAATTCCAGTAAAGATACTGATCACAGTTTAGAGGTATGGTGCTGGTATGAAAGTTAAATTAGACCTCTCTGATGCAGATTTCTGTTTTTCCCCTTAGCTGGAAGATGCTGGTTCCAGTAGTTTAGATAATCTGCTAAGTAGATACATCACAGGCAGCCACCTCCCCCCACAGCCTACAAGCACCATGAATCCCTCCCCAGGACCTTCAGCTCTGTCTCCAGGGTCATCAGGTAAATCTGGTGGGTTTTTCTAGAGATTCCAGAAAAGGATGGGTATATCTGGTATTTACATTGAAAATAATTGCCTACCACTTCCTGCCAGAAGGGAAGTGATACTTTAGTTAAAATTTGTTTTGCTCAGAAATAGATTCTTCTAGAAATTTAAATTTTACCTTCCTTTAGAGATGTCTTTATAGTAACAACTGCCAGCACATGGATGCAGTGTTCCAGATACATGGAGAGACTGTCAGAGTCATTCTGAGTGTAACCAATTAATGGTAGAGCTTTTCTTATTCACATGAACAAATTAAGTCACCAGCACCTAATACTGAGTTATTTAAACATTTAAAATATTTATTTCTATAAGAAGATTGTTTCAGTCAGTAAGAAGGAATTGTTCCCTGTGAGGGTGGGGAGACCCTGGCACAGCCCAGAGCAGCTGTGGCTGCTCCTGCATCCCTGGCAGTGCCCAAGGCCAGGTTGGACGGGGCTTGGAGCAACTTGGGACAGTGGGATGTGTCCCTGCCCATGGCAGGGGTGGCACTGGATGGGATTTAAGGTCCCTTCCAGCCCAAACCAGACTGGGACTTGATGTTTCTATTGGTTTTCTCTACAAGACTTGTAAGGTCCTGTAAATTAATGGGTGCAGCAGTGGGGTTTCTTGTGTTTCTCAAAACCTGCATGCAAACCATGCAGAGACTGCTCCTTTGACTTTGTTGGTGGCTCTCAGTGCATAAAATTTGAGGGTGTAATGGTCTGAAGGCTTTAGCACTGTTTGATTAGGTAAGATAATTATTGGGGCTTTAAGAACCATGTGTTGTCACTTTATTTCATGTGATGTGCTAGAATTGTTATGACTGAGAGAACAGCTGGCTTAAGTGACAGTAAATGAGAATATTCCTGCAGCATTTCTGGGGTTGCTCAGCACTAGTCAGTGAATGTAAACTTGTACCAAATCAGCTTCTGTGCTGCTTTCTTGCAGGTTTATCCAACTCCCACACTCCTGTGAGACCCCCCAGCACCTCCAGCACAGGCAGCAGAGGAAGGTGAGTGTCACATTAACACTGTCAGGCTGAAAAAAGATCAGACATAAAGAATTCCAAAAAAGAATTGGCAGTTGGCACGTTGTGCTTTGACATAACTGTGACTGAGGAATGGAAGAGTGCTTACATGAAGATTTATAATTTTAATTATTTTTCCTGCACTGTGATTCTCCTGTGTCTTGTAAACGGGAGCTGTTGTAAATGTTCTGACACCCTTTGTCTTTCTTTGGGAAACAGTTACCTGAATTTCTTTGCCCTGTTGATTTATCCTCTTATTTATCTCCTGATGTGCTGATGTCTTTGCAGCTGTGGCTCCTCGGGCAGGACTGCTGACAAAACTGGCATTGGCTTCAAGGCAGACCAGGTGAAAGTGAAGCAAGAGCCAGGCACAGAGGAAGAGATCTGCAGTTTCTCAGGAACAGTAAAGCAGGAAAAAACAGAGGATGGCAGAAGGAGTGCTTGCATGGTAAAGTTAGTTTGTGCCCAGTGTGTTGTGCTTCTCCTGGCAGCATGTTTAATAATTTGGAAAGGAAAAAAAAGGCATTTTTTGCTCTAAAGCTTCATTCTAAGAGGTATTTTCTCCCTGGTAGTGCTCTGCCAGGCACAGGGTGACCTGTAATGTGAATTTTATCTTTAATGATTAAAATAAAGTATAATACAGTGTATTTGCTGCTTTTAATCCCTAATTAATAAAAACTGTGAGTTACCCACTGATAGTGGACATTCCCACACAGGTAATTGCATTCAGAAAACTTGCAGTCAGTCAGAAGTCCTTAGACCAAAGTATAAATCAAATAATTAGCAAATGAATATTTTTCAGTGTTTCCCAACTCTTCTTGATTGAACAGGATTGTGTACAGGGAGCAGGGTGGTGGAGTTGAGGATTTTTCTTAATGACAATGAAGTTGTCATTAACAGCTTTTAATGACTTAGTGTGTTTGGCTTGTTATAGCATTTCTCATGTTATGTATCAGAATAAACGAGTGTGTTCTTCAAAGAAAGGACATGTGAGAAAGCAGTCTTTAATACTGCTTTGTATTTGTTCATTTATGCACGTGAACAAATTAAGTCATCAGTACCTAATACTGATTTATTTAAACACTGTATGAGTAAGAAGATGATTTCAGTCAGTTAGAAGGAATTCTTCCCTGTGTGCAAGTCAACACTTCCTCATGATTTCCCATTTTTTGGGGGATATGAGCATGGTACCTTTGAACGCTGGGAGGCTTTTGAATTCCACCAGCGGCAGAAAAACACTGCTGTAAAATCAACTCTGCTTTTCCATGCGCTCCTGTCACTGCAGCTCAGCAGCCCCGAGAGCAGCTTGACACCACCCCTGTCCACCAACTTACACCTGGAGAGCGAGCTGGAGGCTCTGGGGAGCCTGGAGAACCACGTGAAGACAGAGCCAGCAGATGTGAGCGAGAGCTGCAAGCAGCCAGGGCACAGCCTGGTGAACGGCAAGTCGCCGGTGCGCAGCCTCATGCACCGCTCGGCGCGCGTGGCGGGAGAGGGCACCAACAAGGACGACGACCCCAACGAGGACTGGTGCGCCGTGTGCCAGAACGGGGGGGACCTGCTGTGCTGTGAGAAGTGCCCCAAGGTGTTCCACCTCACCTGCCACGTCCCCACGCTGCTCAGCTTCCCCAGGTACTGCTGTGCGCTGGCGTTGTGGAAAACGAGGTTCACTTTCCTGGTGAAATTTAAAAATTTCATTAAAAGACAGCAAGAGACAAACAATAAAGCAAAAGCACTCAGCCAAGAGCACACTCGCTATTTTGGAGACATACATGTACCCATACACATACTTGTCATGCATATTCAAATTTTCTAAAAACTAATTTCTGTATGCCAAGAACTTTTTGCATGGCCACTCCTCCAGTCTGCCTTTTTAGAGCATGTGTGTTTCTTGGCTATGTTTTTAATCTATTTTTCTTGTCAGTCTTAATTTGGGCTTCAATTAATGTGGGCTTCAACTTCTTTCCCAATTTCAGATGGTCAGGGCTGGTGTGTCTTCACTGGGTGGTTTCCAGCCAAATAGGCAGTTCACTTCCTGCAGACACTTTATCAGCTTAAACTAAACTAAAGAAAACTGTATCTTAAAAACCTTTTCATCACCTCACATACAGTACCCACATTAATATTTGTGAAAAGCCAATACCATAATATGTATTTTTAACATGCACAGAACCCAAACTGGTGTTTCCTCCAAAATCGGCTTGTTCTGGGTGGTTTCTTATACTAAAAAAATGACATTTCCAAGGCCTTGCCTAAGTTATGTGTAGCTGATCAGTGTTTATCTGATAACAGAATCCCATTCTGTTTATCTGTTTGTGTAAAGTCCCACAATGATTGTGTAAGTTCATTTTAAGGCAAGGTGAGAAAGGTGATTAAATCATTAAAGCATCATATAAGGACAGGAAAAATGGCCTTGACTGGCAGAATTATTGTGAGCATTATTATTAGCTGTGGGTATCCAAGTCTTTACTGCAGTGGAATGTAAATTTGTAGGAGTGAGTAAAAACTTTTTGTAGTCATCACTGATGAGAATTTATCCGTGGATGCCTGGAATAATTGTGTTTTTCTCTTTAGTGGAGAGTGGATATGTACATTCTGCAGAGACCTGAGCAAGCCTGAAGTGGAATATGATTGTGACAATTCCCAGCACAGCAAGAAGGGGAAGACAGCACAAGGCCTGAGTCCTGTGGACCAAAGGGTGGGTCTCAAGCCTGCAGGAATCTGCTTCCCAGGAAAAAATGTTTTCTCACATCAGCTGCCCTCCACTGAGAGGAGATTTGCTTTGGCTGAAGCAAATTACATGTAATTATGGCTTTGCAAAACAACCCAAAATGATAAATGAGATTTGTCCTGCTGTGGCCACATCTGCAGGTGTTGGTGACTGTGGGAGTGCCACAGTGCATTGGGGCTGTAATAATTTAGGAACTAAAATTCAGCATTAACACAAATTTTGTATTTAAATGCATAATTAAACATGCGTTCAGTTAAAAGTCCTTTGTTTTTAGCATTGGTGTCACCTTCATAAAATACTTCTGTAAGTTTGGTGTGTTGAAGGTGCATTCTTGGGGAATTGTAATGACCTTGACAATCAGAATTATTTTTAGTTTTTAGCTGTATTTTAAACTCTGTGTAGTGTTAGGAGTATTATCAAATCAAATTCCTCTAAAGGAATTACAAGCAAAGCAAGGGAAAAAGTTTCAACAGGGAATTTATAGAAATTCTGGCTCTGCTTTCAGCCTGTTCAGTTTTGTTTTGTGGGGAAGGGAAAAGTCTGCAGCTCAGTCCATTTCTGTTACATGGGGCTGTGGTTGGACAAAAGCAGTAAAAGTGGTTGTAGTTGGTATTTTATTTTTTAATTTGCAGCATATGAGCATGTCTCTCCATGCCTGACTTCAGCCCTAGGCTTTTGGTTAGGAGGGATAAAACAAAGAGGAAATTTGTGAACAGTAAATGGGGTTCTGCCTCTCAACTCTGCCCCTCTAAGAACTTTACCTTTTTAAATTAAGTTGAGATGGCTGCATTTGAATTTTCTAGTACTAAGCTGTTAAATACACAAGCCTATTTAAAGTAGTGAGGCATGAATTTTTGGGCTAGGGACAAATTGAGAATATGAATCTGACCCTGATTTTTTTTCTTTGTAAGAAATGTGAACGCCTCCTGCTTTACCTGTACTGCCACGAGCTGAGCATTGAGTTCCAGGAGCCAGTCCCAGCCTCGGTGAGTCCTGAAAAACAGCTTGTGATTTATATTTGGTACATCAGCCCTGAGAGTCTGCAGCTGAATTGGGGAAGGAACTGACTGCTTTCACCAGGAGCATGTCTCCCTTGATCAGTCTGAGAGTTCTGGCACTCATCCAGCATTTCATGGGGCTGAGAAGGGAGAGCAGCTGATTCTGGAGCTTCTCCAGGCAGATGCTTCACTCCCAGTCTCAAAATCAGGTATTTAAAAATAATTCCAATTAGCAGTTACTGAATTGGAACAAGATGTCTCAGGACACCTATTAAACTCAAAATGCTTTAGGAGAGCTTTTTTGGATAAACTTTTGAATGAGAGGAGGGAAGAAGCTGCTTTGACTCTTGTGTTTTCAGCTGTAAAAGAAATAACTGTAATGAGCAGCTTTGCTGTGCTGTGAGAGACACTGAAATTTGGAAAAAAATCCCAAAATCCCAGACTGGTTTGGGTTAGAAAGGACCTTAAAGCCCATCCAGTTCCAGCCCTGCCATGGCAGGGACACCTTCCACTGACCCAGGTTGCTCCAAGCCCATCCAGCCTGGCCTTGGACACTGCCAGGGATCCAGGGGCAGCCACAGCTGCTCTGGGCACCCTGTGCCAGGGCCTGCCCACCCTCACAGGGAAGGATTCCTTCCCAATATCCAACCTAAATCTACCCTCCTTCAATTTAAACCAATCTTTCTCATCCTGTCACTCCATACTCTTACAAAGAACTTTTGCAGCAGATTGAGGAAAGGAAATGGTTCTGCTTTGCTGAACATGCCTGAAATGTGTGGTGAGATTGAGGGATGGATACCTTCAGTGTAGAACTTCAGTGATAAATCACTGCTGGTTTTTTTACAGATACCAAACTACTATAAAATCATCAAGAAACCCATGGATTTGTCCACGGTGAAGAAGAAACTGCAGAAGAAACATTCCCAACACTACCAGAGCCCCGAGGACTTCGTGGCTGATGTCCGGCTGATCTTCAAGAACTGTGAAAGGTTTAATGAAGTATGTTAACTTCCAATCTGAACACCATTTGTCACTTTAGATGAAGATTTATTTCAGCCTGGTTGTGCAGCTTCTCCCATGAAAGGCTCTGCTTCCAGCTGTAACTTCTGCTTTTGGAGCAGATGCTGAATCAGACACTTAAAAATCAAATAAAACTCAAGGCAATTGCAGAGTAACTTCATTTTTAGCTAAATTGGGAGAGCAGAAGGAACTTCTAAAATGTATTCATTGGTATCTGTGAGTGAGGAGCGGGATGACCTGGTTACTGTGCATCAGATTGATTGCAGAAGTGCCATAAAGACAATCACAGAGTCCTTGAAAGTGTCTCAAGCTGCCCAGGTAATTGTTTTACACTCACAGAACATGGTGGAAGCTGTTGAGAAACTTCCTCTACTGAGGAGAATCTGCCTTTCTGGAGTTATTCTGGTTTTATTACCTCACTCAGGCTGAATCCAACCAAGCTTTATTAACTTTGCTTCTTAAACTCCTTGGTAGTTGGGCTCTCACAAAAATGAATTTTCAGTGGATAACTTGGGTATGGGGTCATATATTTTACTAATTTTGCAATGATCCCATCTGATAATGAAATATCCCTTACACCTGAAATGTGACTTGGGGAGATAAATGACCTGAATGTTATTGCTATGTGGAGCAATGGAAAAAATAATCTGAATATTAAAGAAAAAAAGTGATATTGTGCTGAAACTAAGTAGGAGCTAAGAGGGTTCCTGATCTTTGAGATGCTTTCAAGCAAGGATGACAAAAGGCATCACAGGGAATGGCTTTCTTCTGACCTTAAAAATGCAGAAATCAGCCAATATTTCTTATTTCTCTGTAAAATGTAATCTTGCAGTGTTTGGGCTGCATTTCTGGCCCTGTGCAGAAGGGAACTGAAGGAACTGCACAGAGCTCCAATTAAAACCTCCCTAGGAAAAATCAGGGGCAATGATGTGATGCTGCTCTCAAGCATTTGGGACTTTCACAGCCCCAACTCCTTTATGTGCCTGCATTAGGGGAGTTCATGAGGTAATTATGTGAACTTCTCAATCAAGGCAATTAATGAAGCAGCCACTCTAGAGGAAAACATGCTGCAGCTCTTAGAGACCAGAGTACAACAAGGGAGGAAGGACTGAAGGATGGGATTTTTTTTTTCTTACTTTTTTAAAAAGAAAAAAAAAAAATGTGTTTCAGCTTGCCTGGCTCATGGCAAAAGTTGAGTCACTCTGACCTCTCACAGCAGCATCATGTCGAGTGCCTCTAAGCCAAAAAACTTTTCCAAAGCAGAAATGGAAGTGAGGTAATCCCCAGGAAAGAAATCTTCTGGAGTTCTTGCCTCCTAAGGAGACTTCCCCACAATCACGTCCAGGCAAATCCAATTTAGCCTGGAGAAAGCAGTCATGAGTAGAAAATGGCTGGGAGCCACTTGTGCAAAAGTTGTGTGTTCTGTTGAAGGTTTATTTAGCACCTGAGACTGTTTTAAACCTGCTGCCTAAGTTTGGGAACTAAAGCTAACAAACCATAACAAACTGTTGTTGTTGTTATGGCTGACTTTAGTCATCCAATCCTGTGCGATCTCGTAACTTTAGGAAGGATTATAATTTCATTTTTTTTGACTCTGGTATCCTTTTTAGATGATGAAAGTTGTTCAAGTTTATGCAGAAACACAAGAGATTAATTTGAAGGTAAGCGTTTCAGACCATGCACACTTGGTGAAGGGATGTGCATTTCCAACAGGTGAATATTCCTGTCTTCTTTCATCCACAGGCTGATTCAGAAGTAGCACAGGCAGGGAAGGCAGTTGCATTGTACTTTGAAGATAAACTTACAGAGATCTACTCAGACAGGACCTTCCAGCCTTTGCCTGAATTTGAGCAGGAAGAGGATGATGGTGAAATAACTGAGGACTCCGATGAAGATTTTATACAACCACGTAGAAAACGCCTAAAATCAGATGAGAGACCAGTGCATATAAAGTAATCTAATGATATGGACCTAAAATCTATTGTAAAAACTGTTATTTAAGTGTTCCTGGAATATTATCATGCCTACAGTGGCCATCTTGAAGAAGCTGATAGCTTTTTAAACAGTATTAGATAACAAAAAACACTTGTACAGAAAAACATTCTCATCAAAAGGGGAAAAAAACCTGTATTGTAAATTTTTGGTGGTTTGTATTTTTATTTTTTTTTCCTTGATTACTTGCTATATTCTTTCTTTTCCTGATGGAGGGGACGCATTCCTCCTGGTCTCACAGCCAGAGGTGGAGGAATGTTGAAGAGAAGCAGCTTTGGTAGGAGATGTTCCATGCACAGATGAGACTGTGTAGTGACTCTGCAGGACTGGACCCACCCAGTGACTGTGTCTTGCATTTCCCTGCAGTGTAAAGTGTGAGCAGAGCTCCTGAAATCCCCTCTGTGTCCACTCAAGTGTGTGTTGGTGTTGCTTTGATCATCTCATTGAAGCAGGATTGTGAATAACTGATCTTCCGTGTCGATCCAGCTGTTGCCATTTTGCTTTCTTTACTCCATTTTATGTATAGCAACAGGAAGAAGAAAGAAAAATCATTAAACTGTTCTGAATGGGCGTGTGCAGGAATGGGAGTTTTTTGGCAGATGAAAGGCTAAGCTGGTGGCTCCAATCCCTTTGAGTAGGACAAGGTGTATTTATTAAATACATTCTAAATATTTGTACCCAGAACATTTTAATGGCATCCATGGCACAAGTCTCAGCGTTGTCATCTGTCCCTGACCCCCTGACGAGGCAGAATGTTCTCTCCAGTATTCATTCTCTAGTTTTCTGTACTTTAAATATAGCCTGAAGAGGTAATAACTGGTTGGGGTGTTTTTCCAGTCTTCCTAAATATCAGTTTCTAATAGACCACTCGGCAAACAATAACCTATTAACTACCAAATGTGTAAAATTTCCTGTATTCACTTTGTCTTATTTGTAAATAGTGAATTGAGATTTCTTGCAGGTCAGCAACATTTGCTGAACTGTTTTTAAGCTAATATGTATTCTTATTGATTGTTCCTATCAAGAAAAGATTTGTAATATATGCTATTTCTAACATTGCATTCATTTTGAGGTTCTGTCTTATTTTTCTTAAGAGTACTTCTCAGAACTTTCTTCAGAAGCAGCTTGTGAGGGAAATGTGCAGGAAGATTGGAATCAGTCTGAGTTTGGGTTGCCTGTCCATCCATTGAACAAAGCACTTGCACAGGGTTTGGCCTTGAGTGGTTTTTGGTCCAAGAGTCAGAACAGAACAATTCCCAATTCCCTCAGTGACCCCTGGGGCACCTCTGCAGTGCCTCCATCCCAGCATTCCTGGTTAGAAATCATGGAACCACAAGGAGTTACAGCTCGAGAAGTTGTTTTCTTTACTGACACAAGTACAGAAATCCAATTCCTGGCCTTCATATTGATCTTGTTAAAGGAAGTTGAAGAATTTCGTGGAAGCAATGAGCTTGAGGTGGCAGCCTCTCAGTTTGCCATCATTGGTGTGATCCAGCAGTTCTGAGGGAGATCCCTGGGGTTTGGTGTGCTCAGCAATTCTGGGACATTGAACACTCTTTACCATCCTGGTACAGAGAAATATTTTAGCACAATATCAAATTGAGAAACGCTCTCAGCAGTTTTTATGCAAATCACTGCAGATTTGGTTTCTTTTCCAAGAGCCAGGTCTGTGTACCTTGGGATTCTCCCTCTTGCAATAAATGAGGGGACTGAAGATGTTTGTTACTTCCAGCTCACTTCTTTACTCAGATGTTACACTTCAAACTCAAACTGGTTGGGTTTCATTTTAATTTCTCAGACATTAACAGTGCTGTTTGAAGTTTTTTTTTTTTTTTACCAGTTTGTATGTGAAAGGAAAAGGAATTCCACTTGAACATATTAAATTGACAAAGAGCAACAACTTCGCCTGTGGAAAGGCTGATGTGTGAATAGGACACTGGTAGTGACAAGGGATCATTTCATGGCTCTGTGTATTGCCTATTTATGCATTTCTAGTTTCTCAGCTTCATTTTGCAAAAGGAATATTATTAAAATTATCATGAAAATAAGATTCTGTGAACTCTCTTCACTCGGGGCTCCTGTTTTTTATGGCATTTCTGGTACCTTCAGGCCTCACCTTTTGAGCTCTTCCCTGGGCAGCAGCTGGGGCTTGGATCCTGCAGAGACCCTGGGGATGAGGCAGAGCGTGGGGTGGGCATGGGGGGGTCCCAAATGGGGTACAGGGGATCCCAGCAGAGCTCAGAGGATCCCAGATGTGGCACAGGGGATCCCAGGTGGAGCTCAGGGGATCCCAGATGGGGCACAGGAGAGCCCAGCAGAGCTCAGGGGCATCCTAGGTTGAGCTCAGGGGATCCCAGGTGGAGTTCAGGGGATCCCAGATGGGGCACAGGAGAGCCCAGCAGAGTTCAGGGGATCCCAGCAGATGACAGGAGAGCCCAGCAGAGCTCAGGGACATCCTAGGTTGAGCTCAGGGCATCCCAGGTGGAGCTCAGGGGGAAGGACTCACCCCAAACCCTCCAGGGAGGCTCTTGCCCCCCCAACTGCTGCAGGAACAGAACCCTCTGCTCCCCACCCAGACCCCAGAGCAGCTCCCAGGATTTGGGGACAGCCTTTCCTTTGAGGTGCCTCTCCAGCCCGCCACTCCAAGTGCAGAACTTGTCCAGCTCAGGCTCAGCATCTTCACACCAGGAATGTGAGCTGGACCCGAGTTCTTCCCCCCTGCCCTGCTCCTCCCACCCACTCCCCAGTGCTCTGTAGGATTATGTGGAATTTTGAATGTGTGCAAGGAATCTCAAGTGTTCTTTTCTACCAAAGGAACCAAAATATTCTCTTCTTCCCCTTCATTTTTGAGCTTCCAAAGCAGCAATTCAATAATGGTTTTGAAAGCAGCAAAGTTCTGTTTGAAATTATTTGAAAGGGTAGATAAACTCTGCTAATCCCCTCCCTGATCCTGTAGTCTTGGTGTTCATCACAAAACTGGGAAGGGTTTGCTCAGTGGGAACAAATTTTTGATGTCTCACTGTCTGTAACTCATTCAGGAGCAAATTACTGGGTTTGTGTTAATGAGCCACTGATTCTCTGGGCATCTTCTCTGCTGGGTGTGCAGTGTGTGTGTTTTACCTGGGGAATCAGAGCCCAGTATCCATCAGGAAATCCTGTAAAATTGTGGTCCCATGGGCAGCAGGAGGAATTTGGCACTTGGTGCAACTCTGCTCTCATTTAAAATGCTCCTCAAAAAATTTGTGTGTCCATTTTGGCTGAGAATTCTTGTTGCCCCCGAAGTTTTAAGCCAAAGAAGGAAAAGGCAATTTGCTTGTGAATGAGAGTGCAAAGTGCCAGTGTGAGAATTCCTGGTGATGAGTGGGAATTCAACACCTGAACAAGCTCATGGCTTTTATTTAGCTGTGCCCTGGAATTAAGTGGCCTAGAGCTCAATAAGGCAGAATTATTATCCAAAAAGACAGAATTATCCAAAAAAGGGGCTTTCCCCAAGTCCTCAACCAGAAATGCTCAGTGAAGTGTGCAGAGGTTGTTCCCTGAGTGGGATCTGACACTTCACTTTGACTATGCTGGATCAAACATTTCAGGCCACTGGAGAAGTCCTCAAAATGAACCCAAATTTCTGTTTATCACCTGGTTTTGGCTGACCTGGAAAAGTTTATTGCAGCATTATTTGAATGTGTGGTGTGCTGGGAACTGGCTTTTCCAAGTTGGCTTTTCCTTGTTTTTCTTATTCTCTCCCTCAGAAAAAAAGCAATAAACCTGCTTTGTCAGCGTGGCAGGAATCCTTTCCTTTGGATAACAATTTTATAGGGAAGTTTGTATGCAAATCACAAGCCTAGCTTTTAAAAACAAAGTGTGCGGCAGTTCCTGGCAATATAGAGTGTGGCATTTTATTAAAAAAAAAATTGGAGAAAGTTCCATATTTTTTTAAGAAGTAGCTGTTGAGCAAATAATGGAGGTACTTTTTTTAAAATAAAAATGTAAATGCCACAGTTTACACAGATGGCAGAAATGGATTGTATCTTTGGGTATGGTGATTTATTTTGTCTTCTCAAAGAGTGTGTGCAGTAATTCTTCCATCTACTTAACTTGGCTTATGGGGATCCTTTTTTCTGTGCTTTCTAACCTATCAGGATCAAATCAGCTTTCTAAAACTGCAGTTAATTTGGGAATCTTTATTATAAGTGGAGTATGAAGTGTATGAAATGCAGTTTGGGCCTTTTCTGTTGAGTGAAATCCCAGCTCGAGGCTGCTGTCTTTAGAATTTATGGAATTCCTACCAATTTATGGAATTTCTACTGGGATGTTTTATAAGTTGGACTTTGACAGGATTCAGTCTGGAGTGAGCTCCCCATGCTCACCTGCAAAGAACAGCAGGACACAATAATAATGTAAATAATCCTGTACAGAGTTGTGCAGTGCAAAGCTTGTTTCACATGTAAACATTCTCCTGGAAGGGTTCAATCATGGCTTTATTGGATTCTTCAATTATTTCCTGCTTCCAGTACTGGAACTGGCTCATTTTGCACATAATAAACTTGCCTCATCTTTTAATATGATTCTTCAAAAAAACCCAAGTGCTGTTTCTGTGATATTGTATTATCTGAATCATCCTATTTAACTTTTTTTTAAAAAGAAGTTATTGTTTCTAATTGTTCTGTTCCTGTGTTTTTTTGCTGGTGTGTAATTAAAAAACAGAAATTTTTCTTTCTCTGGTTATTTAATACTTTAGCTGCCTGTAAATATTTCTTGTTAAGTGCTCTGGAATGTGCTGTAGCAGTTGTATTAGCTCAGTTTAAAGCATTGTTTGGAACTCATTTTGGTTGGTTATTTCTATTAAATTAGAAAAATCATTCTTTCAATTTGAGTTTCTTTCTTGTACACCATCAGGTCCAGATCCACACTTGGTAAAAGACATTTGTGACATCCCTGCAGTGTGGAAATAATGGGGAAACTTGGGCTGCAGGAGCCCAGCTGGGGCTGCAGAACATGATTTGTCGTTGCTTGTCAATTATTTATCCACACCTGGGCATGAAACTCAAGGCTTTGGGGGTCTCTGGCCCTTTTGCCTGCAGTGACAAAGCTGGAATTGTGCTGTGTCCCCCCAGCTGGAGCTGCAGTTTGGTGGAAGTGCCTTGAGCTGCTCCCCACCTCCGGTAAATCCCATTTTTTGGGTGGCTGTTGCTGCTGGGAACCAAAGGCAGAGCTGGGGCTGGAGCAGGGGCTTGTGTGGTTCTGCCAGGAGCCAAGGGAGGATTGCAGCTGCTGCAGGGAGGAAGGGCAGGGAATTTACACCTCAGCTGAAATTCCCCTGGAATCATTTCTCTGCAGCCAGTGAGGGGGAGCTCTGGTACCTGGAGCCAGCCTGGGGCTGTGTCTGAACT
Source organism: Sialia sialis (assembly GCA_009812075.1). Taxonomy (NCBI): domain Eukaryota; kingdom Metazoa; phylum Chordata; class Aves; order Passeriformes; family Turdidae; genus Sialia; species Sialia sialis. The sequence goes on from VRYO01000254.1 coordinate 586,064, forward strand.
TCCAAAACCCAGGTGCAGGCTCTGACCCAGGCAGGTCTGTCATGTACCAGCAGCTCCCTTCAGGCTGTGGCTCATAACAAACTCCAATTCTTCTCTCACTCTTTGTTTATTCTTTAGGTGGCTGAGGAGTCACAGAGGCTCCTGGATGAGAGGAAAAGGCTCAGTGAGTTCACTGAAGCTTCTGTTCTTGCTGAAACAAAGAACCCCTGCGTTCAGTGCTGCCCTTGCTGGGCTCTGCTCCCTGCCCAGAAGAACAGGTGTCCTCAAAACCATTTTGTACCTAAACCATGCACAGAGCAGTGCCCAAATCCTGGCAGCAGTGCTCTGCGTGTGCTGGGTGCCTGCTCAGCCTCCCCAGAGGGTCACATAGGGGGTCTGGGCGGGGGTTGGTTTGTTTTATTGGTTTGTATTTTGTTTCTCTTTGCCTGGCTGTGTCCAGAGCAGTCCCAGCTCCTCCAGCCCGTCTGCTCAGCCCTGCCAGCCCATCTGCTGCAGCTCTTTGGGAGGTTGGTGTTGGCCTTGGTGGCTGGGCTGGCATCTGGCATTTGCAGCTCCTCTCTTTGACTCCGTTCAGGCTTGCTTGGATTTTCTTTCTCTTAATGCCTTAGGTTTAAATCTTCAGGTTTTCATTAATTCTCCTGGCTTGCTCCAGTGACACTGAGCCCTTCACCCTATCACACTGCACTTCAGTTGCCAATTTTCATTTCAGCCCAGGGTGAAAATTCCCATCCCAGAATCCTACCAAGGATTAGAAATGCCTGCTAATCCGCTCAACCCTTGCTGCCATTGTAAAACTCACATCTATTACAGAATCCCAGAATGGTTTGGGTTGGAAGAGACTTTAAACTCATCCAGTTCCACCCCTGCCGTGGCAGGGACACCTTCCACTATCCCAGGTTGTTCCAAGCCCCATCCAACCTGCCCTTGGACACTGCCAGGGATGTGGATATCTCTGTGGACACAGATGATTTTGGAGTTATTGCTGTCTGAGGGTTGAGGTGATGAGTGTGGATCTTCTCCAGAGCACTGGCCTTCCTTCCCCTTGTTAATGTCCCTCCCCATGTGAGCTCTGTGTCCCTGCAGTGCCTGAGCAGGGCCTGAGCTGCATTCCTGACTGTCCCTGTGTCCTTTGCTCAGGCTGCTGGAGCAGATTGAGCAGAACAAAGCACTTAAGGCTGAGCAAACTGCTCCTTGCCAAATTACCTCCCAGAGCTTCCCAGGGGCTGCAGCACGGTGCTGGCTGATCTCCACTTGGGTTAATGCTCAGGAACCAGGATAATGTTTGCTAAATTAGCAGGGTTTAAAAGCCAGGGGTACAAATTCCTGCTCCTCTCATTAACACATCAGAGATGAGTTCAGTGGGCAGGTGGCACAGGGCTGGGTCACAGTGGTTGGGGTGCTGGGGATTCCTCACCAGGAGCAGAATGTGCAGGGCTGGGTGTGCTGCTTCACCCTGGCACTGTGCACATCTGGGAGAGCTGGACAGGCTTGGAGCAGCCTGGGGTGGTGGGAGCTGTCCCTGCCCCTGGCAGGGGTGGGATGGGGTGAGCTTTAAGGTTCCTTCAAATGCAAACTGTTTTGGGATTCTGTGATCTGCTGGCTGGCCCTTTTTGCACCCCCAGGAGCAGAACTTGCTGCTGTTTGTGCAGCTCAGCCCCTGCCCTCCCTCAGGGCACAACCTGAGACTGAGGATGAGCCACCCCAAGCAAACCTGCCCAGCAGCTGCCTGGGTGAGAGAAATTTTAATTTGTCTTGTATATCAGAGACAAAACCAAGAGCCTTTTGTGGTGGAAGAATTGCTCATGTGGGTTTGGAAATCACACCTTTTGAAGATTTACACCACTGTGGGGCTGGGATACACTTTGGGGACAATGGATCTGCATTGCAATGAGGATCTGGTTCAGTTCTGTCCTGTCAGGACACAGAGAGCTCTGAGAGTGTCTGGAACCCCCCATTCATTTGGAATTTTCATTTGGAGCAGTTCTGCAGCTGCCACCAGGCACAGAACAGGTCTGTGCCCTGGACCTGGCAGGGGGGGTTTGCCTTTGCAGAATGAGGTGCAAAATTCCAAACTGAAGTCCTTTTTCCTCTTGGAGTTTGTGTCTCCAGGCAATCCCAAAGGTAAATTCTTTACCTTCTCTATTTGCACTGAACCTTTCCAGAGGAAGGAGATGTTGCTGAGCTCAGGGTGAATTCTGTTTCCTAAATAAAGACAAATCACCTGCCAGCCTGTGTTGCACCCCACAAACCTGGGTTTTTTGAGCTTTCTGGCACTGACCCCTGGAGAACTCTGCTGTTGACCTGAGGCCTTGGAGAAAGCTTCTAAATATGAATGATGAAGTTAAAATCACAAGTGTGTAGTGAAGTAGAAGTATGTGCTTTCACATGGTGAAGGGTTCTAAATTTGAAGTTTTTATAGTATAGTAATAGGTATGGGACAAAATGGAGAACTTTGAGTGCTGTCTTTTTCAGTATTCATCTTCCTTCTTCTTCCTTCTTCTTCATGGTTTCAGGCAGTAGTTTTCTGGTTGGTCAGTGTCACACTGAGGGTCATGGGAACTTAGTTATTAGGTTAAAAAGATAAATAATATAAGAATTAATTCTCTATTGGACTGTTTAGCTTTAACAGACCTTGTAGCAGCTGATCTTGCTCCATTTCCCTCACTTCTAGCAGGTAGCTGGAAGTGCTGTTGAACACTCTGTACTTTTTGATAAGATGTAATAAACAACCAAGCTCGAACATGAGAAAATCCGTTTCCTTCGTGTATTTTTAAATGCTGGCTCTGAGTGAAGGCAAAACAACCTAAGACAAACCACTAATGAAGCGGTGCAAACTCCCAGCACTGTTCCAAGCCTGGCTTTAATCAGCTCAGGAGCTCGGGGAAGTTCAGAGATGGGCTGGGAAGTGCAGAGAGCTCGGGATGACCGAGGCAAGGACGGTGTGTAAAATTCACGGATCCCAAATTAATTGTTCTTCCCTTCAAATCTCCTGCAGGCATCGCTCAGCAGATGGTGCTGCTAACACAGCCCTGCACGGCTGCGAGATTTTCGGGGAGAAACTCCTGGGTTTGGGTTCTGCAGGTGGGGATGGAGCTGAGCACTCACCTGAGAACTCCGGCACGGCTGGGAAGGAGCTTTGGAAAGAAGGATTTAGCAGAATGGACCCCTGGAGCTGAGCTGGGTGTGCTCACCTGGGGCTTCCACCTCCTTCTCTCTCCTGTGCCAACCTCAGGCACAGGGGCTGCTGGAGCTCTGGGCAGCTCACACCTTTGTCCCCTGCCTCTGGTGAGTGAAAATGAACCTCTCAGAGTGAGAAACCTCCTGTGGGGAAATGTCACCAGGTAGTGCCACGGAGCAGAATCACAGAATCACAGAATCGCAGAATTACAGAATTACAGAATTACGGAATCACAGAATCACAGAATCACAGAATTACAGAGTCACAGAATCACAGAATCACAGAATCATAGAATATCCTCAGCTGGAAGGAACCCACCAGGACCATCCAGCCCACTTCTTATCCCTGCACAGACACCCCAAAATCCCACCCTGTGCCCCCCTGAGCAGTGTCCAAACTCTCCAGGAGCTCTGTGCCCATTCCCTGGGGAGCCTGGGCAGTGCCCAGCACCCTCTGGGGGAAGAACCTTTCCCAAATTCCAACCTAAACTCCCCTGGCACAGCTCCAGCTCTTCTCTGGGTCCTGTCCCTGTCCCAGGGAGCAGAGATGAGATCTGCTCCTCCCCTTCACCCCACAAGGAAGCTGTGACTGCAGTGACTCCCCTCAGTCTCCTCCAGGATGAGAATGACCAAGGAACATCTTATTTGAAATCTCTTGGGCTTCTCATTGAGCCAGGCATGCAGGATAACTCTAGGAGCTCTCTGCACTGCTCAGACCTGTCCAGGAAGGAGATGCTCTCAGTCACTTTCTGTCTCTCCCAGTTTTGATTTGAGATCCTTCCCATGAGCAGAGCAGGTACCCAGGACAGTCACTGCTGCTGCAGTGAGCTCTGAGCCCTCCTGCAGGACCTGATGCTCATCTTGGCCTTGTGTGTCCTTGGTGCTGAGCAGAGCTGAGGGCAGGGGAGGTCTCAGCCTGCCAGGGGGTCTCAGCCCTGGATTTTTGGGTCAAATCAGGCCCTGCAGTGGATGTTGGGTGTGTTGATCCTGCCTGGAGCTCAGGACATTGAGTGTTAATAACAACTCTGAGGTGGGCTGGACTTCCCTGTGTCCATCTCCTGTCCTGCTGCCCTGCACTGAGTAGAAAGGAAGAGCGTGAACACCTGGAACGGGTAAGGAAGAGGCAGAGCCAAAATTTGGAACACTGAGGCGCTTGGCTCTTCCTTCATTACTCATGGAAGAGCTGATGGGGCTGTGGGTGCCTGTGTGAGGTCTGCAGCTGTTCCTGGCTTTACCAGCCTTGTGCCATGCTCTCTGCCCTCTGGAAAACCTGATTTATCAGAGTGTGTGGTCAGCATTCAATGCTCTGTGCTGCCTGGGAGCTCTCAGTCCCAGGGAGCTGGGCTTTGTTAACTCCTCCATTTCCCCGTTCCCTTTGCCAGCAGCAGATCTGGTGCTCGCTGTGCTGCTGGTTCCGGGGTCACTGTGGACATGTCAAACCAGTTTAATCTTCTGCCCAGCTATAATCAGCCTAATTCTCCTCCAGATACAGACCCAGGTTCCTTCTAGTGGCTGAGCAGAACACCAGTGTGCCAGGCCATCTTATTTGCTGCTGGCTGTTGAAAACTAAATTCTGTGGGAAGTAATTCAGTTATTCTGGTGGGTCTGGAGACTCTGTCCTGCCCTGTGGTTCCAAGGATCTCTCTCCTTCTTGCCTTTGCTGGGTGATGGGTGCAGCAAGTGGCTTCACAGGAAAGATTTCTGGGTGCAGAATCAGAAATGCAATTTACTGGGGCCAAATCAAGGCCTGTACCCTCAGTTACCTGACGAGTCACTCCTTCCTTTTGACTGACCAATGTTCTTCCCTGTGTGTTCCCAAGCTCTCAGTCACAGAATCACAGAGTGGTCTGGGTTGAAGGGACCCTGAAGCACCCTGGGTGCTGGGACCTGAGGGCAGTGCTGGAGCATGGCTGGCTGTCACCTCAGCAGAGAAACCCAGCAAACAGCTTGCTGCCAAAGCCAACAGCAGGGTGACTTTGTCTCCTGTCATTTAGAGCCTTGGGAAGTAAAGTTACCAGCAAGTAAAGATACTTCAACAACAAAAATCCCAGTGAACGTTTTTGGCGCTGGGATCTGATGCTGGCAGGAGCAGCCAACACCCCATAAAAAGTCCCAGACCACTGTCCCAGCCTTTTCTCCAGGTTGGAACCTTTGTGTTTGGTACAGCAGCTTGGAAATTTTTTCTCTGGGAGTGCTCAAGGCCAGGCTGGACAGGGCTTGGAGCACTGCAAGGTGTCCCTGCCCATGGCAGGGGTGGCAGCTGGGGGAGCTTTAAGGGCCTTTCCCTCCCAAACCACCCCATTGCTGTGGCTTTCCTGCTCTGCCCATGGCAGCAAGGACACCCCCATTCCAGCCTGACCCCCCTCTTCTGGGGGATTTGGGATTTTGGGGAAGAAGCAGCGGCAGGAAGCAAAGCTGGGGAAGGCCCACGTGCTGCGTGGCTCAGCTGAACCCGGTTATTGCTCCTTGAGGGCCCTTGGGGACACATTGCCAGCACATCTGTCATTTAGGATTCTGTCTGTTGTCACCTGTGGAAGGAGATTATTAAGCAGTGAAGTGATTGACAAGGGCTGTCTCTTTTCTCTTTTTATTAATAGGAGTTTTGCAAATGCTGCTCTGGGCTCCCAGGGGAGCTCCCTGCAGAGGATGCTGAGGGTGAGCTGGATGTGCAAACAGCTCCTCCATGCACATCCACACCTCTCCAACCAGAAAAAAACACGTGGATTGCTGTTTGTGGGTCTTGGGAAAGAGTTTGGGATGGTTGGATGGGATGAGCTGGAATGGGTGTGACCCACACCACATTCCAGGGGCTGGAAGGGGAGCAGGAGAGGAAGGGGATGAGGAGACTTGGCCAAAGATTTGACCCCTTGAGGGGGTTGGCTGGGAAGCAGCAGCCCAGGAAAAGCAGCTACTGCACATCCATGCTCCTCTCTGGAGGTTGATGGAGCAGATTAATCAAGGAGCTCTCAGGTTTCTTTTCACATGTTAATATTCTCCTGAAATAAAAACATTACAGCGTTTTCTCTCTGAGGCACAATTGTGCACCAGAGGTTTTGTTTTCCCTGTTATAAAATACTGCTATTTTTATTACTTGTATTTCCACTGGGAAAGATAAAAATAACCAGAATACAGCAAATACTTTGTTAGGGGGAAAAAAACCACCAGCTTATAACTCCTTATTTCCCATTACAGACAGCAACTCAGAGTGGTTCTTCCAGAGGGTTGAGATTGAGGATATCCTGCTTTGCTTTTTGGTTTCCATGAAAACACTGGTGGTTTAAAGCCTGGGTTAATTCCAAGGAATGTTGGGGCTTGGGACCTCCTGCCTTCCCTGCCAGGTGTTACTGGAAGGTGGCTGCAGATGGATGTGTTCAGTGTCTGGCTGTGCAGACACATGGAATTTATCGAGGGCCTTTTATCCAACCCCCTCCTCTTTCCTGATGGAAACGGTGCTGAGATGAAGCCATATGCTGTGTGGACTGGGGATGTTTCAAGTCTAAAGATCCCTCATTTCATGGCTGCTGGAGCTGGGGATCAATGGCCAAAGCCTGGAAACCCTGAATGGCACCTGGAGCCTGGGATTAAATGTCAAAGGCTCCTCCTGCCTCCCTGAGCTGCAGTGGCTGAGGAGGATGTGAGAGCAAAGGCTTCCCAGGAATCTGTAGCACTTTATAACCAAGGACAAATTTTAATCTCTCTTCTGGGTTCTGACACTTTATTGGCCTTCAAAGAAAGTGCAGTCTTTTAAAAATGAATTATGCAGTGATACTAAGAGAGGTGTCCACGGCACAGAAGGCTGAAATGAGACCCTAAAAGCAGCAGGTTTTCATCTGCTCTCAGAGAAAAGACGTGTTAATATTGATCATTAACATTTAGGCAAAGGCCAGCCTGAGCCTGCTGACAGCCCTGGACCAACAGGGCCACCCTGACCTAACTGAGCCAGGGTGAGGAACAGAACTGGGTCTAATCCCAGCCTAATGCTTGTTCCAGGGATTTGCTGCCATAATCCTCCTGAAATTTATGTCCTAAATAAGCTCAGATTGCCAGGCTGACAGAGGCTGACAGCCCTGGGTGGCACCAGGATGCCAAGTCATGGAATCATGGAACAGTCTGAGCTGGAATGGACCCACCAGGACCATCCAGCCCAACCCCAGCCCTGCACAGACACCCCAAATCCCACCCTGTGCCCCCCTGAGCAGTGACCAAACTCTCCTGGAGCTCTGGCAGCCTGTGCCCATTCCCTGGGGAGCCTGGGCAGTGCCCAGAACCCTCTGGGGGAAGAACCTTTCACAAAATCCAACCCAAACTCCCCCAGCCCTTCCCCGGTCCTTGGGCAGGAGCCTGAGCCAGACCAGGCTCTCACATTCATTTTATTGGGGTTGTGGCTCATGTTAAAGGCAGCTGTGGAAGGTCAGAGCTCCCTGAGCTCTCTGGACAGTGGCTTTGAGTACAGCTCATCCTCACCTCGCTGAGCCCAGCTCAGCTGATGCTGCTGGAGCAGAAATGGATTTTGGAGCTTCCAGCCCTGCCAAGTCAGGCTCTGACTCTTCACCTAGAGGATGTGCAAAGATCCCAGGTCAATAAAATGTATTTCAGAAGTGTTAGCAGCAGGAAAGAGCTTTTGGTGGCAGTCCTGCCTCTGGAGCTCTTCCTGCCTGGATGCACACAGCTCCCAAGCCCTGGCTGCAGCTTTGTGTGCAGCACAGCACATTCCAAGATGCCTCTTGGAATCAGAGTTTTTCAGGACACAGAGCCACATTTCCTTGCCCTGAATCCAAGGAAGCCAGCCCTGCACAGAATGCCTCGCTGGCACTGCAGGACAGGAGCTGGCAGCAGGGACTGCCACCCCCTGCCACTGTGGCCTTTGGGCTGAGCAGTTTCCTCCCAGGCTGTGCCCAGGAGGGAAATGTGTTATTTATCTCTAAATTCCTCAGCTCAGAGTGTGCTCACAGCACAGCCCAGGGATTTTCATTTTAGGTACAAATTCATCACGATCCTTCCTTCCTTCCTCCCTTCCTCCCTTCCTCCCTTCCTCCCTTCCACCCTTCCTCTCTCCCTCTATTTTTCCTCCCTCTTTTCCTCCCTTTTTCCCTTCCTGCATATCCAAGGAGTGGATATTTCTGCTGTTGCTCTGTGCAGCAGATACTTTGATAATTAGCACAAAGTAATTGGTTTTTAAACTAATTGTATTCGACTTCAACTAATTCTACCTCCATCGGATAAGGTGCTCTCCTCCTCTGTGCAGGTGAGGGGCACTTCCCTCTCTGTGCAGGCAGCAATGAGGTGAATATTTTGGATTTCTCAGTGTTCACACACCTACAGGCACCTGAGAAGTGTGCAGGGCACAGAATGCACGTGGTGTTTATCCACAGATGACTCTGGCGCCGTTGCCAAAGGATCCAGATCCACGTCATTTTTCCTGGCAAGGAGCTCTGGATCCTTTGTGAGCTGTTTCCAATTATTATATTAACTGAGAAAGTAAACAATGCCATGCTATTAGATAGAGCTGGCACGAATAAATGCTGCTGCTCCCTCTCCAGACTTGATTATTATTAAGAAATAAAAATATCGGCTTCAAATAGAGCCTAATGCGGATTAAATGAACAGCATGTTCTGTCTCAGCTGGACAAATATATCTGTGATTCCAACTTAGCAGCACACATTCATGGAATCATGGAATGGTTTGGGCTGGAAGGGACTCAGAGCTCATCCCCTTCCAGCCCCTGCCGTGGGCAGGGACATCTCCCCCTAGCCCAGGTTGCTCCAGTCCTAAAATAAACCCCTCCAATGGATATGTCTGGAGCACACCACCCTCATTAATCCAATTGCAGCGTGCTATGAAACCTCCCAGTTCCTCAAATGTTTGTGCAGTGCTGTCTCTGGTGCTTGGCTTCTGCTTTGCTGCAGGGAAAATGATCTCTTTTGTCCCTCTCAGATTTTAGGAATTTTCCCACTCCCTGCCTTGCTCACTGAGCAGCCTCAAGCTGCAGTTTTCCCTCTTTCCTTGCAGTTTTCATTCATTTTGTGCTCTTGTCCACAGGGATTATTTCAGAGGTAATTCAAGAGCTGCTCTGTTGCCTGTAACTCATTTCATTGTTGGGTGTGCTGAGCCACTTTCCCCCAAAGTTTGCTCCACTCCCAGCCCTTCTGGGGATGCTGCTGCTGTGTTTAACTGTGGCTCTGCCTCTCCAAGGGTGACACCAGCGCACTGCTCAGGAGCAGGGAGGAGATAAATGCAGCAGTGAGGGATCCCTGAGTGCCAAGGGCGTGCAGCTGCAGGGAAAAGCTCTGCCAGGCACAGGAATCCCAAAATGCCAGGTGGATGTGGATGAGACACCAGAGTCCCTGCAGAGACCAGCAGCTCTGCCAGCTCCCTGGGCTTTGGGGAATTGTCTCTCCTTGTGCTGAGAGGTGGAAACTCAGCTTAGGAAGCAGCTTAGCCCCAAAAACCAACTCAGAGGCAGCTGGAGAAGGGAGCTTGGCCAGCCCAGGGCTGCGCTGAGGGCTGCAGGGTCTGGGGGTGAGATCTGACTTCTCCAGGGCTGCTCCATGGGGCAAAGTGGCAGCTTCTCATCAGGACGTGAGAGGGGAAATCTGCAAACCAACTGCTCTGTGTGTGTGTGGATGTGGGAGAGGAGAATTGGGAACCAGAGCTCCTGCTTGGGAAAAGCAGAGTTTGGATTTTCAGCTCCATCTGGCTCCTTCCCAGCCTTCTGTGCTGGACAATAAAGAGTGTGTATGACATAAATTCAAAGGTACAAGGTGTAAAAAATTATGGTTTTTGTTCTGAAGGAATATTTGTTGAGAGTATGTATGCAGGATTTTCTGTTATTGGCATCCAGCCAGCCTGGAATCCTCTGATATGTAAATCAAGGTGAATATTTGACCCAAGGTGACTTTAAATTTAAAAGTAAAAGTTCTTGGTATTACCCTTGTAATAAAATTAGCCTTTTTCCCCCCAAATAATTGAATTTTATTATTGATTTCTGTGTTACAAGCTCTCAATTGGGCATTAACCTTTTTTAAAGAGTTTAGCTGGGGTGGATTTTTTGTCTGTTGAAATCTCTTTAAGATAAATTCAAATTTCAAATGCAGGCCTTGACTGATATGTTCCAGGAGCTCCTCTCTTGGTGCCAGTTCTGGTGGCTCAGGCAGAAACTGTTGCTGTGCTGGAGACATGACGTGATGCCTGGGGCTCATTGCATCCCCTTGGGTACAAATCCTTTGTTTTTGGGACTCTGGGACTCGAATGCCCCAGGGCAGGCAGTGAAAGGAGGAGCAGAGAAAAGAAGCTGCTCCCTCCCCAGCCAAGCAGATGTTGTATGGATCCAAATCTCATGTTTGAGGCATAATTTGGACCTCAAGCTTCTTAAAAAATAAATGGGTGGGTGGGTTTAGGCAGTTCAAAATACATTAAATGTAATGCAAACTCTGCCTGAGGTCCATTAGCAGCAAGTTACTGCTTTAGATGGCAGTGTTTGAATCTCTCCCCGGTGAGCACACACCCCAGGGGCTGTGTTTGCAGGTGACAGGTACAAACATTTCAGGAGCAGCTCTCAGCTCCGTCTCAGCCTGATTGCAGCAGCTCAGGAGCACTGGCCAGGCCGGGGCTGTGTAATTTAAAAGGCTCTCTTTGTGACCAGTTACTGGGTTAATAAAAGGTTTCACTCACGTTGTCCTGGCAACAGGAGTTTTTGGGAGGAGCAGAGCTTGGCGGGTAAGTCAAGGTGCCACGTGGGGACAGGAGGGATGTGTTGGTGACACGTCCAAAAAACCTCGGTCTTGATGCAGCTTCCCAGGGCTGCTGGGCAATGCCTTTGTGTCACAGCCTGCAGCTGCAGGAATTATCCAGCCTGAGCATGGGGTGTGGAGCAGCTTCTGTGCTGTCCTGGTGCTGCTCTCACCCCTGGGATGCAGCTCCCAGCGCTCCAGCAGGTCATTAACAGGAACACAAACAGATCTGAGCTCACCCCGCAGTGCTGTGGGGCTCAGGGACCTGTGCAGCTTCAGCCCCGGCTCTCCACAACGCTCATTAGGTTTGTACAAGCTGCGAGGAGTCATCCTGCTGTACATAATTTTAATTGCCTGCTCCACAATTGCCTGTCAAATATACGCTCTGTCGTGTGGCATGACCTGCCTGCTAAACTGCAACGGGAATAAAAAAATACTGCAGAAAGTAAAAGGGAAAAAAAATCTAATTATGAACTAGAATGGCGTTCTCAATTTCTATTGCCATCTGCAGCCTGGTGTGTTAGGACCAGCACAAACAAATCAATAAAAGCTGCAGCTTTTCTTCCGCTGCCTTTAGCAGTTTGTGGGAGCACTCTAGTTCCTCCTCTCCTGTCCCCAGCCAGGAGCTTCCACCACTCATCTCATTTCCAAAATCCAGGGTTGGGACGCGAACCTCCTCACCTGGAGAGGGGGCGGCAGTGAAGGGGTTAAAAGGAATGATCTGGGCTGCAGCTTTAATACGCCTCTCGTGTGGAGGGCACGAAAGTGAGTTTGGTAGGAGGTTCTTTGTGTGGAGCAGCCCTGGCAGTAACCAGAGCGGTGATCTCAGAGCGATGAGGCAGCGCCGGGGGCTGCGGGCTGCGCTCCCGGGGCAGCTCGGCGTGTCCCGGCCGGCGCGGAGCTGCAGTGAGCTGCTCCTGCCATGAGCCCCCAGCGCACCCCCTGCTCCCCCCCGAGGTTCCTAGAGAGCAGAGGGAGATGCGGACAGGGAGATGAGCGGTCCCAGGGAGGACGGCCGCTGTCGCAGGGCCATCAGCATCCTCAGCGAGCTGTGCCAGAAGAAAATCCTGCCCAGCTTGGACCTGGACACCTGCAGGGAATTCCTCCTGCTGCCTTCTGACCAGAGCCTGATTATCTCCGAGCCAGGTACGGCCCCTGTTCCCGTCTGCTGGAGGGACATCCATCCCCTACAGGGCGAGGAAAATGTTTGGGAGCCCGTGTTAGACCCAGGGAGGGTTCCTTCCCTTTCCACATGTTCCATGGTGAAGTTTTGGCTCACCTGTTGATGTGGAATGGGATGGCTTCAAGGGGGACAGCCAGGATGTTCTGGGCTGCTCCATGAGATAAAGTTCCTGTGGAAGTTCCTTTTTCAGAGACACAGATTCCTGTCCTGTATCAAACAGAACCAAACCAACAAGGAGCAGTGAAGAGCCTGCTTAAGGAGCTGGGGTGGCAGGAACGGATTGGTGCTATCCCGGTTTGAGAAGTGCAGGGGCTCACATGGATTGCACGGATTTCTGTTCATCACTGAGGGATCCTGATGTACTTTCATGTGCGTGCTCTACTTCCCCTAAGAACTGTCTGAGCTGTTCCTGCTCAGGTTGTAGAGCCGAGGAGGGACTCTGCTGCGTCAGGGATGAGTCAGGAGCAGGAATTCTGCTCCAGGAGCAAAGGGGCAGCTCTGTGTTGCAAAGTGGGGAATTTTCCCTACACCTGCTCTCACAGCTGCTCGCTCCAGAGAGATTCCTGCTGTCCCTTCAGAAGACACTGACAGGGTCAGTTGGGATCCCAGGTTCCTGTGCTGAGGAGCAAAACCCCAAATCTCATTGCTTTTAGAATTATTGGTAACCTGCTGAAAGTTGTTTGTGTATTCCAACATTTTTATAGAGGGCTTCTTCTAAGGTTCCTGTAGGCACTGATCCATGAATCCAATGGATTGCACAGTGTTTTTTACAGCTTGAGTTTTCAAAACTTTCCTCCTGTGCTGAGCACACTACGCAGCACAGCTGCCCATCAACCCCTGCCCAAGGTTTTCTGTGTCACCTTCCCTCCCTTCCCCCTGCCCCTCTCTGCCAGGATCTCGTGCTGGGATGCAGCTGGCACCCCCAGGGCACAGGGCACCAGGATTCTGCCAGACCTGGTTTTGCAGAGGTGCTTCCAGCGCTGCTTTGCTGCTACCTCCAGGCAAACCCCTTCCTTTCACATCCCACTTCACCTTAACTTCATTCTCTTAAAATGAGTTTGTTTTATACCTGCCTGTTCTGGAGGCCTCTTACCATGGCCGGTTGTGTCCTTACACATCACACCCCGTGCAGCAGTTTTCTCTACTGCAAATAGAGCAAGCAGTCTGCAAACTTATTGCATCAAATTGGAATTCTTTACCTCCCACCAAAATTAACATTTTCCCGACTCTGCAGCAGAAATACTCGGTGCTGCTCTTGTTCTGTCCACCCTGACATGACAGATCTGCATTTGTTTGTGCGGCCTGTCCAGGACCTGGTGTTCAGGAGGGATCACACCACGCTCATCTGCCTGTAGCACAGTGTCTGTGTGCTCTGAGCTGTGGGTGAGTGCCAGCCTCAGTGCCCCAGGCTGGCTGCATGAACAGCCAGGGCTGCTGTTTCTGCTCTGCACGGCTGGGCCCATTTCTATGTCTAGACAGCACTGAGGACACAGTTTGGGCCTGACAAGTACAAATATTTCTCAGTTACTGCCTGTAAAGCTGCTCCAGCAAGGGGCAAAAATCTGTTTGCATCAAGTGTTAACTAACAGAGTTACAGAGGAAAGATGCCTCCCCCATCAGTGCCTGGATGTTTATCTAATTATCTGCACTGATGCTTTGTCCATTTTTCCCCTGAATCTCACGTTGAGCAGATTTGCTCTGGGCTGCCTGCCGTGCTCAGAGGCAGGAGCAGGCTCGGGAAGGCAGGCAGGGGAAGGTGGGGCTGTGTGAAGGTGAGCAGATGGCAGCAGGCAGGAGCTGTGTCAGGAGCAGGGCAGAGGAGCCCTGGCTCCTGCTCGAGTGTCCCAGGGCGGGCAGCACAGCCCAGCAGTCAAATGCCAAATTTGCTGGAGTCAAACTGGTCTTATTTGTCATCTTCACGTGGAGTCTCCAGCTTCTCAGGCAGTTTGTTGCCTCCTGGATGAATCTATTAACTGCTGGCTGGATCAGCTCGGTTTGTGGAGTGTCAGCTGAAGCTCAGGTTGAAGGAAGCTCTGCCAAAGCTGGAGCCAGGCTGCTCCTGCACAGCTCAGCACAGGGGCAGTTTGGTCTTTTCTGCTGTTTCATGCGTGGATGAGGAGCAGCATCCTCAGGGAATGTGTGGAGCCAGGTATCACCAGCCTTGAACTGCATCCAAGAGTGGAAAAAACCTGTGAATATAAAAATACTACTAAATTGTTTATGTAAGAGTAAGTTTTTGTGCCGTGATTCAATTCTTTTTAAACCATTCTGGACTGAGTGGGTGAAAGGGCTGCTGTGGATGAAGTGGATGCACCTCTACTCCCTGGTTATGTAAGAGCTGAATCTGCTCCTCGCAGAGCAGAGCTGCAGCATTCCTCTCGAGTACACCCAACAAAGGAGGATTGCAGGCTGCTGCCCGCAGCCAAACCCGGCAGGAAAATGAGGAGTTTGGCTGGGGAGGATTTCGGTGCTGCTGCACCAGGGGGCTGTGAGGGGAGCTCTCCCTGCATTGGGCCCGTGGTGGTGCCAGAAGAGAGCTGATCTGCTGGCTGGGGGCCTCGAGCTGGAGCTGCAGCAGCATCCTTTGTTGTGCCTGTCTCCTCTCTCCCCCGGAGCTCCCTCCATCTGATCGCTCTCCTCCCTGCCAGGCCTCTGCTGCCGTGCAGGGATGCTGGAGTGTCACCGTGCTGAGGGCAGTGGCACTGCATTCACCACAGCTGGTGGCCCCCAAGAGGATGGACTGGTCCCCACTGTGCCCTGGAGGGGCAGTGAGAGCTCTGGGGTGTAGCTGAGAGGGTTTGTGGTGCAGCTGTGCTGGAGGGCAAAGCCCTTGGCTGTGGAGCAGGGGAGCCAGGACCCCACAGGACCGTGGGGACAGTGATGTGTCCCCTCTTCCCATCCCCTCTGCCAGGGGCAGTGGAGCTGCAGCAGGCTCTGGGGTTTTTGGGAAGCAGGGTGCTGGAGTGCTGGGCTGCAGTGTCCTGGGTGCTCCCTGCCAGCTCGGGATGTTCTGTGCTCCTGGGACTCCCAGAGCCTGCTCTGAGCTCCCTGGGCTGCTCCTGCTCCCTGGGGGCTCACAGAGCCTGGCTGGGACAGGAGCTGCCAGCCCTTCCCAGGAGATTGTGTGGGGGAAAGGGGAAGCTTGAAATGATCCTGCAGGGCTGAGTGCTACTAAAGAGAGTCAGTTTTGATGGGATATTGGGCAGAATTGTTCCCTGGAGGTTGGGGAGGCCCTGGCACAGGGTGCCCGGAGCAGCTGTGGCTGCCCCTGGATCCCTGGCAGTGTCCAAGGCCAGGCTGAATGGGACTTGGAGCAGCCTGGGATGGTGGGAGGTGTCCCTGCCCATGGCTGAGGTGGAACTGCATCATCTTCATCTCCTTCCCACCCAAACCAGTCTGGAATTCCATGATTCTGTGTCTGGAACTGTTGTCTCATGATGTTGATTCAAAGGACAGTGCCTGGGTACAGGAAGGAATTTATGCTGGGACCAAAGCACATCCAGGAGAAAACCTCTGGGGCTGATTTCTGCCTTCAGCACTTCTGTGCTGCAACTCTTTAAACAACCTGAGTTGTTTTTTCTTGCCTTAGTGATCCGTTTGTCCGAAGCTTTGGTGCCCAATGGAAGCAGGGCAGGAGGCAGTGGGTGATGTGCAGAGGGGCTGCAGCTTGTCCCCTGCTCATCTCAGCAGGGTGAGAACCCTCCTCAAACCTTCCCCCATGCACTGATCCACCCCAGCAGAACCCTCCTGTGCTTTCCTGCTGCAGGAGGAGAGAGCTGGAGTGAGAGGAGGGAGCAGCACAGCTGGGGGGGGAGGACACAGAGTCAGACTCTGACAATCCCTGCTCCCCAGCACATGGTGCCAGCTCTGCCGTGTTCCAGCCCCCAATAATTCAGAGCACATTTACTGCCTTGCCCCTTGTGTGAACTGCTCTTTTTGAAGGTCCTGGTGCAGGCAGTACAGCTTGTACAGCGCTGAACATCCTCCTGGCACTTGGCAAAGACTATTAAAATGTTAAACCAAGCACAGAAGTGTTCTTGCTGTGGGCAGAAAAAGAGGGGAAATTCTGGGAAATAGAGGATTTTTCATCACAGGAACTTTGGTGCTGAAAGATCATTTTTTTATTGAGAAATTGCTGCTTGAGTATTTTCTGGGGGAAAAACGATCCCCTGATAGATTAGCTTGACTAATGGGAGAACTGATGACACCCTCATTCATGGTTATGGGATGCTTTCAAGCACAACCTGTGAAATACGGGCATGTCTTGAATTTACTCACCAGGCGTAATAACACTTTTCTGAATTGCCATTCAAGTGTATTTTAAGTCAATATAACAGTAAACATGCTCCAAGCCACCCAGGCAAAGCTAATATTAACCACTGAAGCTTGAGTTTCCAGAGGCCTGGCATGTGAGGAGCAGCTCCTTGGGGCAAATATCTTTTTTATCACAGAGTAATGCACTTGCAAAATGGATCTTGCCTTTCCTCGCAGAAAAGAGCCAGCCAGAGCTACGTGCAGCAGATTTGCTCTTTAGCCCGAGTAAACCAGCCTCGGATCCTGGAGGTATCAGATTTAAACCTACAACTGTATTGAAATAATGTTGAAACCGACCGAGTAAATCGAGGAAAAAACAGATTAAATCGCCTGTCTCCAGACATGTGTCTGTGCTCGTGTGTCGTGTGCGGATCTGTGGCTCTCCAGCTGCCTGTGGCTATGCTCTGTGATGGTCCTGCTGAATAAAATGCCCCTCTGGAGCTGAGTGTGCTTGTTGGGCAGCGCTGCGAGAGCCTCTCTGCATAGGCGCAGCTTTGCAGCCGCCTAATTGCTGCTGCTCGCTTCATTCCCGAGGCAGAGCGGGCAGGCTGCTCGTGTTTGGAGCTCCGTGCGGAGCCGGAGCTGCTCGGCTGCAGCTGCAGCAGCCTCATGCATAGTCAGGGACCAGCATCCCCAACTCCATAGAAACAGCAGCGGGAGCGCTGCCGCCGCTAATTGATGCTGGAGCAGGGACCGCGCCGGGAGCCGCCACCGCTCTGGTGAGTCCACATTTCTGAAGTTACTTTCATCATTCTTTGCTTTATTCTTTCGTGATGTGAAGCGTATTTTAATGGTTTTGCTGTGGAAAAATCCTCCCCCTGCTCTCGTGCTCGGGGTTGCGCTGAGAGCCAGCGTGTGCGGGGAGCGGCTTCGGAGCGGGGCACGGCTCCGACCTGCCCCGCGTTCCGTGCGATGCCTCCCGGGGCTGCTCGCTGCTCCTGCCTTTGCAGGTGTTTGTTGTGTGCCATCCTGGCTCTGCTGGAGTTGCTGCACTCGCTGTGTGCTCCTGGCACCCGTGTGTGGGTTCATTGTGCGGGGATAAACCAGACCCCCAACGGGGGCTCGTATCTGCTCCAATTGTTTTATTTAACCATAGCCCCAACTACCCTTGGTTTTCACAACTGTTTCTTCTCACTGCTCACATTTACAGGTGCAATCCAATATTCTTTCTCAGGACCCCAGGTTTCCATCTCATCTTGGTTAGGCAGCTTTTTCTCCCTTTAATATTTGCTGTTTCGCTTTCAAAGATGACAATCTTTATTTCCCTTTCCCATCTGCATGTTGGAAAATCAGGGATCTTGTTTGTGAATGTTTCCATCCAGCGACTCCTTGACAGAGCAATCACGCTGGCAGTTGTTAGGGAGAGATGCAATTAAGTCCCTCTGCCGTGTATTGTCTTTAATTATCTTTGTACCTTGCAAAATGGCATCCTGGAGGGTCAGGGAGGGGATTTTTGGAGTGATTGTCTATTAACTGTACATTTTCCATGCCTAGGGGTGAAAAGAAAGTTCTCCTGCGGGGAGCCCTGCGCGCGGCGGAGCCGCAGCTGCTGGCTGAGGGTGTCTCTGTGTTTAGTTCAGTTTGTTGTGCTGTAGCAGGTTCATGTTTGACAACATCACAGCAAACTGTGCAGCGAAGCCTGAGGGCAGCACGCCAGGAGCTCCCTTCACACCAGCCCTCTCAAAGCATCCTTGAGGCACGCAGCCCTGGACTGCTGGGAATAATAATTGCCCAGGAATTCTAGCCCCTGGTATTGTAATAATCTGATTTTCTGTGTGTTTGTAGCTGCTGCTAAGGAATGAATACAGTTGTGTGGCACAGTGTGAGGTGGCACCTCCTCAGTTTCTCTCTCCAGATGCGGCACTTCCCCTCCTGGATGCTGGTGAGCGTTTACTCAGAGTTGTCTGATCCCAGCTCTGAATCTGGGCTCTGGACTAAATGCTCATGCTGAAAGGATGGTGAGCTGCAGGGTGTGGAGAGGTAGGAGCTGTTGGAAAAGGGCATCTCAGAATCCATTTAATCAATTGTAGGATCAGCCCAGCCTGCACACCCCAGTGCTGCAGAGCAGCACGCTGGAGGGTTAAAGATCCTGTCTGTGCTCCAAGCTCCTGGCAGCAGCAGCAGCAGCTGATGGCAGGAGCAGAGTCATGGGGAGAAGTTCCTCCTCACTCAGGGCAGCCTGAACAAAGCAATGCTGTTCCAAACCTCTGCATTTCCGTGCAGGGGGCTCCAGGCAGGTGAGTCCGTCCTGGCTGCTCCATCTGAGGCCAGCTCTGGACCTGTCAGGACCTGCCAGGGCTGCTCTGCCCCTCGTGGGCTGCTGTGTGACAAGTTGAGAGGCACAGAGGAGCAGGGACTGGTGTGGGTTTGTTTTGGATCCAGGCTGGGTCTCACCCAGTCTTTGCAGCACCTGCAGCCAGGGCAGTTCTGGAAGAATCCTGCACCTCCAGATTTGGGTTTCCCATGGGGCAGGTCCAGGCAATAAACTCACCCAGAACACCTCAGGAGCTCAAGGAGCCCCTGCTCGTGGAGAAGCTCTGCTCCCCAGGGGCAGAGGGCACTCAGGAAAGCCTTGGGGAGCTTTTCAGGGCTGCCTTGATCCCGTGTTTGGGATCTGCCCGCCCTGACTGAGGTTTTTGGGGTCCCCAGACTGTGTCCTCTTGTGGAGCTGGATCCCAGGCTGGGAGACTTCCAGCACTGGGATGGGGACAGACCCCAGCTCAGCTTAACCCTGAGACCTCTTCAAGATCTGACAGCCTGGTTTTAGTGGGGTTTTGAGCCAAAATGGAGTATGAGAGGGACACACAAGGGATTGGAATTCCCAGAGCTGGATCCCACTGTGGGAACTGAGGGGTGGTGAGGTGGCAGCTCCAGGGTGGAGAGTCTGGGCACAGAGACACTGCTGAACCCAGCCTCGCTGCTGTCCCACAGCACACATGGCTTTTATCGAGTTTTTGAAAGGAAATTCCAAGTTCCAGGATTTTTGGTGCTCAGGAGAGCCAGAGAGAGAGCAAAAAGCTTTTCCTTGTTCTGTTTGCTTTGCACCCTGACAAGCAGTTGGATTTCTGCATCCCAGAGTGTCTGGATTTCTGTGGTTTCCTCTCTGCCTGGCTCTGCCCAGCTCCAGCTCTGGCTGAGAGGTTTCCCCCGTGCTGGGCAGCTCAGCCAGGCTCAGCTCAGGTCCTGTCTGTGCAGGTCACAGCCCTGCCATGAGGATGCTCAGCAGGGATTTAACCCCAGCCCTGGCCACTGTGTGTGCTCAGCACCATGGGGTTGTTTACAGATGTTGCTCCAGCATATTGTGATAAAATGTCATGGGATTAACACACAGCCTTGTGCCATAATTGCATTCATTGTGGCTTATAATAGTTCATTAGCTTGTCATCAGTTAGGCAGAAAGCAATGACAACTCTTCCTATCACATTTATAATGCTCTAGAGAGCAGCTGATTAAGTCACAAAGTGACATAAATCACCAGGGAATGTTTCCTTCGGCTTGAAAAAGTTTTTTTTTCTCTTTTTTTGTCACTTTTGATAACAGAAGTGCTGCGTTTCTGACAGCACAAAGTTCCCCTTTGGGTTGCACACGCCAGCAGAAGTTTCAGTGACAAATCTACAGCCTGGAGGGAAAGCCCAAATTGGTCAATAATGACTGAAAACCAACATTTTTTGTCTTCAGGAGCCTGTGCTGGGTCTCCTCCAGCCCAATCCCTTCTCTGGGGGTCAGTTCTTGTCCCTGATGTCTCTCAGCACCGAGTGAAGCCACAGGCACCAGTGGGATCTGTGGCTGGTGGTGGGAGAGAGGAGGTTTGTCCTCTCATGTGGAGAGAGGAAGCTGAGGATGGGCTGAGGGCTCTCAGGGGCAGGGCTGAGCTCCAGGAGGGGATCTGGGCTGCTGGATACTCAGATTTGCTGTTGCAGCCCTGCAGAGCTGCAGTTTCTGAGGGGTTTCAGAGCTCTGCTGTGCGGGAGGCTCCTCCTGCCTGGGCGCAGTGCTCGTCAGCTAGTCACGATTTTTGCCTCTTTTTGGGCAATTAACTCTTTCTCCATTCTGTTTCAGTGGGAAAAGCACAAGCTCCAGGCCACCAAACTCTCATCTTACCTCACATCCCTTTCTTGGGTGTATTCTGCCCTTCCATTTGGTTGATGATCTTAGAGGCATTTTCCAACCTTAGTGATTCTCTGATTTGTAAGTGTTGATTTTTCCCCCTTTTTTTCTGTTACATATTCACATAAGGATGTGAAGTGCCTCACAGTTGATTCTGCATTTGAAAATCACCTTCAATGTGTCCCTCTGAATTACTCAGTTCAGATTTCCCTCTGGTTTTTTTAACTCCCCTGGGGCCTGGAGCAGCTCCCACTCCCATCTCAGAGCATTTCCTTGTTCCCTGGGTGAAAGAAGGACCAAACCATGAATTGAAGAATTCCAGGTGGCAAAGGGGTGGACAGTGTCTTTTCTGTGTTTAATGTTCTTGTTTAATCAGCCCTGGCAGGGCAGGAGGTGTGACAGTGCCCACCCAGGTGCAGAGGGGATGGGGACAGCACTGGCATCACCCACACTCTGTGCTGCCTCAGCAGGAGCTCCAGCTGCAGCCTGGATATGTAGGAAAAGATAAAAACAACTCTCTTTGCTCCTTGCAGGCAGGGCACAGTGCAGGTGACAGCTCAGGGCTGTCCCAGGAGCTCATCCTCTCACAGCCCATGGGAAAGCCTCAGGGCAGTGGCTGGGGATGTTGGAATGAGATTTTATTCCATGTGCAGGTTTATGGTTTAAGCATTTTCTCCTTAATTACAACATGGAGTTTATAAAATTGGGGAATTTGCAAGAATACTAACGAGCTGAGAGCTGCTATCCAGGACAGCAAATTCTCAGAGAAATCTCTGCTCTCTGTGACCACTGACAGCACCCAAGGCAGCAGCTGGAGCTGTGTCAGGAGGGTTGGGTTGGATTTTGGGAAAGGTTCTTCCCCCAGAGCATGCTGGGCACTGCCCAGGCTCCCCAGGGAACGGGCACAGAGCTCCAGCAGAGTTTGGACACTGCTCAGGGATGCACAAGGTGGGATTTTGGGGTGTCTGGGCAGGAGTAAGAGCTGGACTGGATGGTCCTGTGGGTTCCTTCCAGCTCAGGATATTCTGTGGTTCTAAATTTCACAGCAGGTAAGGAACAGCACTTGGGATGAAGTTGTCCATGTCCATGTTCCAGTTCATTTCCCAGCTACAGAACCACATCCCCACTAGAAACGCAGGGAATGGTGAGGAAAGCCCCGGCATTGCTCAGCTCTGCCTGGCTGGGAGGGATGAGGCTGCTGTTTGCACTCAGGCCATGGCTCAGCCACTGGAAATGCTAGATCCCTGTGAGGTCTCCATATGAAGGGTTGTCTCCATCCTCAACGTGCAATAATGAGATGGTTTGAGTTTTATAGTCTTATATAATTACTCTCAAAATAGCTTCTGATTCATCCTCCCCTTTGAAGCTTATAGTTTGCATTCTGATAAGCTCTTGCATGGCAGGAACCCTGTGGTAGCAACAAATTAATTTTTAAGAAGTTTTTTGCTGTCTAACTGAAACTTTGGCACAGCCAGTTGGAGCATTCCCGTCCTGCCCTTCCCAGGATCCATTTCATGGCTGAGATGAGATGAGGAGGCTCTGTTGGGGTTCCTGGGAGCCTGAGCTGCCAGGAGGAAGCTGTTGAGAGCTGATAGTGCAGGAGTCAGTGCTCAAGGAATGGGGAAGCACAGGAACAGGATAAATCTCATTTTAGCTTCCAGGGAGACTCTGTGGCTGGCTGGGGCTTGGAGGAACCTGGGATAGTGGAAGATGTCCCTGCCCATGGCAGGAGGGGGAAGGAGATGAGCTTTGCAGTCCCTTCCAAGCCAAACCACTCCATGATTCTCTGAATGTCCTCTCAGATCTCCCTCCTGAGCATTCCCACTCCTCTGCTTTGAGAGGATCCTTTGCCACTGAGCTCTGGGAGATGAGCTGAATGTGAAAGTGCTCAACAAACTGTGAGAACTTGTTTTCAATTCACATTCCCTCTGCTGCCTTCTGTGGAATTCCTTGTGGCTGGTGTGGAATAACAAAGCAAGGCTTGGGCATGTCCAGAGCAGCTGGGACGGGCTCCCCTCACCTGGAGAAACCTGCCCTGTGGTGCTGGGAGCGTGCACGGAGTGGAGGGGTCTTTCAGGGTCTCCTTGGATATTTCATACCATTGTTCAGCTGAGAGGAACAATCAGTGGTTTTTACTTTCATTACCAAGAGGAAAAACCTGGTTTATAAGCAGGGACAGGACCCAGGGAAGATCTGGGGCTTGGGTTTGGATTTTGGGAAAGGTTGTTCCCCCAGAGGGTGCTGGGCACTGCCCAGGCTCCCCAGGGAATGGGCACAGAGCTCCTGGAGAGTTTGGACACTGCTCAGGGGGACACAGGGTGGGATTTTGGGGTGTCTGTGCAGGGCTGGGGATGGACTGGACAATTCCTACAGTTCCCTTCCAACTCAGGACATTCCACAATTCTATGATTCTGCTTCTTTCTGGGTTGGCCATGGCTCAGGTACCTCTGTGACTCCGTGCCCCTGTCCCCAAACTCTCGGGGTGCAGCACTGTCCTCGATGGGTGATGGTCCCTGTGCCCCCGAGGGAGCCTGAGCAGAGCTGAGCTCCGGCTGCTCCGAGCAGGGTGTGCACAGTCCTGGGGTCACTGCCTGGACAGGAGAGGCTGTGAGGGTCTCACCAGCCGTGTTTGTGACCCTGGGTGATCGATGGGTCAGATGTGGGGGGCTCTGCAGCCCTTCCCACCTCCCACCAGATAATGTCTGCAGGAGCTGAGTCCTGAGCTGGCCCTTTCACATCTGAGAAGCTGGTGGAACATTTCCCCCTGCCAGGACTCACCTCTGTGCTGTTTGAGCAGCAGCTCCTGCCTGTGAAAAGCGAATTGACAGCAGCCAGACTTTGAAGTGACAGCTCCTAATGACTCGTCTAGCTCAGGAATATTTTCAGGGCTTATTCCTGTAGCTCCTGCCTGCCTGGAGAGCACCACCAGCAAATCAAGAACTTGATGGAGTTTCAAATGGCAGCCAGATGGCAGCGAGGGGGCCTGAAATGTGACAACAAGGCCATCAGCAGGGGATGGCACACTGGGCAAAGAGGGACAGAGAGGGGGCTGGCAGAGCTCCCCTGACCCTGCCATGCCCTGTGCAGCCCCCAGTGCCACAGCCTGGCAGTTCTGCAAACCCTGAGCCTGCTGCTGCAGGAATTGGGGCTGAGGGGTGGCAGGGACAGTCTGATGTGTGCCATTTGCTCTGCTACCCTTCCCAAGGCCCTGGCAGGCTTGGAGAGGGATGAGGAGCTGGCTGGTGCTGCAGTGCAGCTCACCTCTCACCCAGCACAGCATGCCAGGATTTATCACCCAGATTCCTTTCCAGAATCCCTGTTGCCAAGGGCTCTGCTTGCTGCTGCCCTCCCTGGTGCCCCTCAGGGTTTGCTCTGTGCTGTGTCCCCAGATGGGACATTCCCTCTTGTCTCTGTGGTGCTGCTGGATGCTGCTGTGGGGTTCTCATATTTGATTTCTGTTCCACCCAGTCCCCGTTCCTTCCTCCAAAGCTGAGCAGCTTTGTTAAATAAACATCTCGGTGGCTGGGGTTTAATGGAGCCCTTCCTCCTCTGCAGCTGCTGCCCTGTGCTCCCCCTGCCCTCACCAGCACAGCTCCCCGTGCCCAATTTCCAGCCCTCAGCTAATCAGGCTCACATTGCTGCTGCTCCTCAATGGACAGAAAATGAGATCAGCAGTTGGAGGGTGCCTGTGGTAGCCCCAGAGCTCCTGCTCTCCTCCTGTAGCAATCCATCACCTGAGTGCGTGCTCCCTGCGCAGAAACACAGCAATATATCCTCACAACAATATATCCTCACAAGCACTCCTGCAAGAGAGGGAGAAGAAGCAGAAAATGGACAGAGAAGCCTGGAAGTGTCTGCTGGGGTGGCGTGGTGATGCTTGGTGTGTGGCTCGGGGAGCAGTGACAGTGTGAGGAGGTGATCAGCATCACCCCTGCACCCCTGGAGCTGCCCTTGCTCTGGGGAGATGTTCCCTGCTCCAGGCTGCAGCTCAGAGGAGCCAGGAGCTGCTTTTCCAGCTGAAGGGACCCCAGCAGGGAGCAGAGCAGCCCAAGCTCTCCCTATACCCTGATTTTCCATGAACCACCAGAGAGCCTGGCAGGAAGAACATCTCCCAGGGAAGATGAGCTGGCTCCTGGCAGGGTCAGGCTGGGCAGAAAGTGGGGTCAGAGTGTCCCCACTGCTTGGTGAGGAGCTCCAGGGCCTGAGGAAATGTCTATGCTCTCACTGCTGACAAGGGGCTGAGAGGAATGAGGGATTTGTCTTTACAAACCAGCTGTGGGTCTGCTAGCACTGAGAGATAAAAGAAACAGTGGGATGGATTCCACTGACTGATGAATGGAAAAAAAAAGATATTTGCCTTTACGAACAAACTGTAGGCTTGCTGATAAATGAAATTGGATAATGAAAGATGAAAGAATCAATGGGGAAAAAACATTAATTCTGTAAGAATTAAAAATTATTAGAGAGGAATCTCAGGTATCAGGTGTTTGGGAAGTCTGTGCCTCTCAAGTACTTCAGCAATGGGGAAAGAGAGAGGGAAATGCACATGGATAAAAAGGAGGTTGCATCCTCCAAAAATTGGAGAGACCCCAGGGAATGCCCCATGGCCTCTCCCTTTATTTGAATAAAGCAAAAGGACTCCTCTGTCTCCTTTTTGGACATGAACTTCTGGTGTTTGTGGATTAATTTTCCTGACAGGGGGAAGGGCTCAGCCAGGTCCTGGTGGTATCACCCTGGTCCCACACCGCACCTCACTGAGAATTTCCAGCCTCTGGAACTTCCACTCGTGCCACTCCAACTTAGTTTAATGCAACAGGTAGCTGGAATGATTAATGGCTCATGGAGTGCTGAGAGAGCCATCAAACATGTTGTGTTTTCTCTGTGGGGAGTGGGTGGAAGGAAAGCTAAATTACATCTTCAGGATATTAAATATAACTCTGCACATTAAACTCGGAGTTATCCATGAATCTCTTTAATGACAGTGCAAAGCTACCTCACAGCAGTGAAAGTCAGTGTTGCCACAATTAGACCACTATTGTCTTGCAGTTAATAGACTGCTCTAATCATGACTTTGTCATATTATTAATGGCTTTCGGGTTGGACTTGGCTAATTATCCCCTTTGGTAACTCAGTTTAGGCATTAGGAAGTCAGCAGGGACATCGAGCTGGAAGGATGTTGGACCACATCTCTCCATTAGCTCCCATCCAGGAGTTAAAAAAAGGAGTTTTGTGCTGGGGAGCTGCTCCATGAACCCATGGACACCCTGGTGGGATGGGCTGGAGTAACCAAGGAATGTTTGCCCTTTCCTCAAGCTGTTTTTAGCTTTAGTTTTAAACTGTTAACCACATTTCTTTGTCCTGCCCTGGGCTGTTTGTCTTTGATTTAAAGGCAGTAGGAAGTAGTGACCTTAGAAATGTTGCATTTTGGGCTTTTTGGTGTGGTTCAGTAGCAAGGGGTTTGGGTGTTACAAAACCTGTAAGAACACAAACCAAGAAATCAAAATCAAAGGAGAAATGGGATCAGTTTTGGGGGACATTGAGAGGATCCAGCCTTGTTTGTGCTCTTGGTGTCCCCATCCCTCTCAGCCTCAGGTGTTTTCTGGGGTGTTTTGGTAACAAGTGGGTTATAAAATAAGAATATAAGCTCAATGGTTGTTCCTAAATATATCAGCTCTGGCAGGTAGATCACACAATCACAGAATCCTGGAATTGAGGGGCTGGAATGAACTTAAAAGATCATCTGGTCTCAAATCCCTGCCCTGGGTAGGGACACCTTCACTGGACCAGGCTGCTCAAGGTCTTGGCTTGGCTTTGAGCACTTCCAGGGATGGATCCTGCCAGTGTCCATCCCTTCCCTGCTCCTCGTGGCTCAGGAGGGAGCTCTGTCACTGCTGCCAAAATCGTTTTCCAGCCCAATTTCCTCGGGGAAGCAGCGCTTGCTCCCGGGGGAGCCAGGCTGGAAAACAGCCATGTTAATTTGTGTTTGCAACCTCCTTCTTTTCCGCTTTATCTTTTCAATTACAAGTTGTAATAAGACTGTTTTCCAGTTTCCCCCATGTCTCCCGTGGGAGCAGCACTGAATTCAACAGGACTAGGGTGAGGAATGGCTGGAGCTGCTCTGCCCTGAGAACTCACCTGAGAACAAAGTGGCAAATTACTGCGAATTTTTAAGAATAAAACATAGTTGTTGTGGCTTTCCCTGTGGGACGTTGCTCAGAATGATGGTGGGACTCTCCCTTGTGAGCAGCTGGGATGTGAGCTGCTCCTGCATCAGACAGGATTCTTCAATCTGTCTTCAGATTCAAACCCTTCCTCACTGCTGGATGCAGGCACATCTCTCTTTTCCCTCTTTTCCCCACACCTTGGATCCAAACCTTGAGGAAGAGTGATAATATCAGCCAAGGAGCTCATTCCTCCCCTGGCCTGAGGTGTTCTTTTGGGAGAACTGGCCTTACCTCCACCAGGAATACCAAAGCAGCCTCTGGCCTCAGGGCAATTTCTGTTAGGTGAGGAATTATCTTGTTTTTACACTTCCTTGTAAGTTAAAGGATATTTAAAGCATAGCATTTTCAAAAGCAGGTATCTTTTAGAAAGTTACTGGTATTTTCTAATTCATAAGAAAAAGCTCATTATATCAATGAAGGTCAGCTCTGTCCAATTGATATGTAAGTTTAATAAGTCACGAAAAAGTCTTGGAGAATTCAATGTCATCTTCAAACAACCCGATATTCTAAGCAGGCAGATGCCTAAAAACTGTCTGTAAAATGCTGATCCCTTCCACCCGTGCTTTGTGTCAGCTGTCAGAGGAAGGAGTAGGAGGTCATGCATGAAAGTATCTGTGAATCCTGTCAGATACACCATGAATGCCAGCCCTGCAAGGAGTGACAGGAACCAGGATCTTTCTCAAGCTGGCAACAGGTTTTCTGAAAGGATAATTGATTATTTCTGATGGCTTCTATAAATGAGCCTGGTGTGCTGGCAGAGACATGCAGACTATAAAACTCCTCGGAATGGGTGGAAATATACTTGAAAAATCTTCCCTGTCACGCAGCAATTCCCAGCAGTGAGAGATTCTGCATTGCAATGATTTCCTTTGTACCAACACAGACATATTTGCAAGAAGTCCAGGTTCTTGAGTTTTCTTATGAATGTTTGACACTGAGTTTCCTGGGCACAATTCCAAGATCTAACTCAAATGATAGGGAAGTGGAACCTCTGTGCTCTTGGCTTGGGTGAAAATACATTTAGGCAAATCTCTGAGGAAGCTCTGCTGCTGGCTGGTACAACCTTATTTATTATTGAGTGAGATGGGAACTGTTTATTCACCCCAGCAGCGATCTGTGTTTCCACCTCAGAGCTACAACAGAAAATAAATGACCTGCACAGGAGGCTGGGAAGGGAAGGAGAAGTTGCTAAAACCTCTGGGTGACGTTTATCCTTCCCATCCCAGCCCTTCCCTTTGCAGCCAGGGAGCTTTGCCTGGGGCTCCTGCTGGATTTGCTGGGCTCAGTCATTTTGTGGAAAAACAAAATCCTCCGGGATATCAGGAAGAGCAGATGGTTTCCCAGGCTGGCTTGTTGGG
The DNA here is from genome assembly GCA_009812075.1 of Sialia sialis. Lineage (NCBI taxonomy): Eukaryota > Metazoa > Chordata > Aves > Passeriformes > Turdidae > Sialia > Sialia sialis. The sequence continues at coordinate 614,158 of VRYO01000254.1, forward strand.
GTGTGGATGTCACATTTTGTGTCTGATGCTGCCTGGAGATTTCACTTACAGCAGCTTATGTGAGAATCCCAAGTTCGCAGTGGCTGCTGCATTCCCAGAGAGACCTGAGCAAAATCTGATGATACAAAAGTGCTCCTGGAACACTTTGCTGTCATGGTTCACCAGTGGTGGGTGGGGGGTTTGTTGTTTTGTTGTGATTGTGGGGGCTTTTCCCATAATTTTAAATTCAGCTATTTATTCAAGATTTCCTCATATTTCACAGATTTTTCTCAGCCTCAAGGCAAGGTTAGATGGAGGGTCTGAACAACCTGGGATAGTGGAAGGTGTCCCTGACCATGGCAGGGGTTGGAATGAGATGATTTTCAAGGTTCCTTCCAACCCAAACCATTCTGTGATTTTTTGATTAAATGTCTTATTACAGCTTTACAAAACTAAACTACATGATCAGAGGGAACAGAAGGGGTTTTATGGCTCCTGTTTAAGGTGAAGCACACCTGGAATTACAGAACATCTGTGGAGCAGCACAGAGGGGAGTTCCCCAGCTCAGAAATCTCAGGGCACCCACCCCATTCCTTGGGGCTCAGGTAGGGAATTCAAATTCACACAAAACATTTGTAGCCCAACAACAGGCATAAATAGGGTGGGTAAGAGGTAATTCTTGTTCCATATAAACTTTAGGCGGGTGATTGGTGATTTTTTGTTTGTCTTTCTGTCCTGACTTGCACTTGGGTAATTTAAGGAGTGTGGCTTTACTGGGCACTACAAAAAATGCAGCAGGCAATCAAGGAATTGTCCATGAGCTCAGAGCAATTCATGCTGGATTTGTCCATTGTCATTGCACTGCAAATTTTCCTCCAGAACAAAACCTGCCTTCACCATCAGGCACTGGTATTCCTTGGAATCCTGAGCTCTCAAAGTTTTGGTCTGGATGGGAACCTGGGAATTAATACACTGTAGGAAGGGAAGCAAAAATAGCCAATGTTTTCTCTTTGTGCAGTGCTGTGAATCATTTCACAGCCTAGATGATGTATATATAGATATGTATATATGCATTTATATACACACACATATATATATATTCAATTTTTCCTGATTCATCAGCCACACGTATGGAAGCTCTTTCCTCTCCAGAAAAAGACTGAAATACACCACACACGAGGTAGAAGTGTCTCAGAGCATCAGAGCACACACACTGTGCTGTTCAGAGTGAGGAAGGCTGTGCAGCACTTTCTCCACAAACTCCTGCTATGTTTGGTTTCTCTGCATCAGCAGCTTGTGATTATTTTTCCCTTGGTGTTGGTATTTACTTTTTATTCCCTATGGACACATCTGGACGAGATGTGGGTGCTGATTGTACAATAACAATCCACTTCCAGGACCCTGTAGATGGATTTTTTCATTACTGTGCAGCTGTGACACGAAGCACAAGGCACTTTCTGTGCTACAGCACCCGAGCTTGTTTCTGCCATGGAATTGTACAGACCTTCTAGATTTCAGACTCAGCAGTTTTCTGATGCCCAAAGCAAACCAAGGATGGTATTTTATAGCCAGTTTAAGCATCAGGGTGGAAAACTTCACAGCTCTGCCCATATGGAGACTCCCATTTTCTCTCCAGGTGTGCCCTGAGCCTTTCAGGGGATGCTCACTTGAGCTTGCCTCTGGCTTGAGGAATACGCTAAGAGCTCTCCATTAGTTGTGATTTAAGTCAGTTTGGACCATTTCTTGCTTTTACTTATGATCTTCTCACCATCTGTCTCTTCTTCTCTTCTTCCCCACCCCTCCCTGTGGCTGTCCTCCCCAGAGCTCTCTGTCAGCCTCCTCGCAGTGATCGTGGTGGTGTGTGGCCTGGCGCTGGTGGCAGTGTTTGTGTTTCTCTTTTGGAAGCTGTGCTGGGTTCCCTGGAGGAACAAAGCCCTCTCCTCCCAGCTGGCCGTGCTGCACAGCGAGGCAGGGGACAAGGACAGCATGGCAGACAAGCTCAAGGACACGGGGGCCATCAGCTTCCTGGAGGCTGCTGTGAAGATCAGCCACACGTCCCCTGACATCCCTGCTGAGGTGCAGATGTCCATGAAGGATCACATCATGAGGCGCACCCGGATCCAGAGACAAACCACAGAGCCAGCCTCTTCCACCAGGTGAGGGATGGGATGGGATGGGATGGGATGGGATGGGATG